>DWPQ01002567.1:0-10453 GCA_018251795.1 Perichares adela | reverse complement strand
TTTATAGCACAGTGTGAAAAAAACCCGCATTTTACGGTCGCAACCGTGCGCGGGTGTTTATCACACAGTGCTTTATAGTAATATACGACACTTGTGACAATAGACTACTTAGGTCGCACGTATCGTAATGTACTATTATTTTTATTGGGATCATTATAACTTATGTAAACACCAACTCAACTAAACCAACCTCACCTGAGCATTATGCACCCTACTAAGCAACCGACGATACTATGGCGCTAAGTCCCCCTAGACAAAAAACTTAGCGGTAATCGTTCAAACTCACGCTATTTTAAAAATGTATGGTAACGACAGTCTCTGCGGAAAGGTTTTTGGCGTAACAGCACATCATCTTTCTGCAGGGACTGTCTTTACCATACATTTTATAATGGCGTGAGCGGCAATGTTACCGCTAAAATTTTTGTCTAGGCGTTCTGGACTTCATTCCACCCAATTTAATGGTTATTTAATATAGTAGAGTATTCTATGTCACTGTGAAATCTGTGTGTAGGCCAGCGTGGTGGACTATGGCCACATATACCCAACAATGTGAGGGGAGTCAAGAATTGGGATAAGTATGGGCATAGTGATTAGTTTTTCATTTGATTTATAATTAACATTAATCCTGTGTGTTAAATTGTATTACGGGAACAACTAAGTGCTTTAGACAAGAAGAAAATTAGCTTCTATTACCGTTTCGAAAACACTAGAAAGGTGATATAAGAATTCAGCATTCATTAAAAAACCAAACAATTTCAAATATTTAATCACAATACCTTTTTACATAAATAAATTATCGTTAATCTATGTTTTCATTCAACAACTTAGTCTACTAATGAGAGAAAACTTAGGAGGTAGATGTTAATAAGGAATAAGCATCTGACGGGTCAATATAAATTGATGATCCACATTGTATGTACTCATTGTGAATTATGTTTAGTGTTCGCCAATCTCGTAACCCCTCTGAACTGCGCCCACAAACTAAAACTTCGGCATGTATAATCTACATTTTTAGTCTATGATCAATTGTCTATATTTTAATGGTGCCATCACTGCATCAACTGTTGGTGTCTTGTCTATCCGCATAGCTGTAAAGGCTAATGAACAGCAATATGTCCATCAGAAACTAACAAGGTGCCTATGGTGTTCAAAACTCAAAATAATTGGCGACCATCTCTACTCTATGAATCCATTTGACCAGGGACTAATTATGTTTGACATTGACAGTACAGCCAAAAATGTAGTAATGTTTCTATTTGATTTAATATATTTGTAACACATTATTTATAACTTTGTGCTCTCCACCTTACAAACTAATAAAGCTTTCACAATCCTCCGTTAAATGAGCTTAAAAAAAGGGAGGGAAGACTTTTGTTTATACATTTATTCATTAATTTTAAGTAACCCTAACAGTAAACATAGCCTCGATATGAGATCGCATAATAACCGCATTGCGCGTGATTCAGAGCGGTCGCAAATATGGCGAAAACTACAATTTTGTTAGTTTTGATAATATACAAACAAATGGACGGAAAGCAAATGATTCACAACTATTTTGTACACGTTCACAACATTAATAGTCTATACGCGCGAGGTCGCGGTAACTCCAACACCACGGACCTCAAAACTAAAGACATTTGTTTAAGATAAACGATGATGCGTTAACATTTAATATGTTTTGGCCACTTAGATGTCATTACAATAATTCAAGTCACTTATTACTGATTCACAAAAGTTTTTTTTTAAACAATTTAAATAAGTATCTATTACCACTTAAACATAAATTACACAATCTCATTTATGCAAATCAGTATTCGATTCTTAAAATCGATATCGCGAATCCATTGCAATTAAAATAAGTATTATTAGTCTATTTCTATTCTATTGTCTATATCGACGTAAAATCTGTCGATTTAAAAAAAAACATAAAAGTAATCATAAGATATCTTAAACTAAATCTTATAACTGAAATAACGTGAGAGGTTGCTAGTTCGTTACCCAACGGGGAAATAACCTCTATGACGCTATAGCTCAATTAGAGATGTGTTTGTTCAATAAATAACTACCAGCTGATTAATGTTTATTCACACACATAATGTGTTGTGTGTGACCATGCCATCTTACACACAATCTAACTGATTGTAACAGTAATTCTTAAATTACAAGAACTCAACTATTTGTGACAAACATACTATTTTAGGCTAACATAGACACACTACAATCAACTATTTAATATACATAGATAGATATATATAAATTTAGTTAATTTCAGATAAAAATCTTCAAAAATACGTATTAAACAGCCTTTTATAAGAAAAGTGACTTTGAAAGTATCCAAACTATTTAACTAACTCTTATATGACACGGGTACTCACGATATAAATAGTTGAAGCGATAATTCAAACCAATTCCATTAACTCCTGTCAGTTTGACAGATGACATTTGACATAAGTCTGTCTACGTTTGACAGATGACATTTGACATTAGTCTACCTTACTCTTTAACACTGCATTGTAGTTTACAAATTAACCACTGGATTCAAGATATAACGCTCCACAATGTCTGTAAAGAAATTTTAAGTTCAGTCGTAACCTCGACTCATGCAACTAGGGCTAAATATATCGTAAGTACCTCCATCATACTAATATGTATACGTATATTCCACAATGACTCTAGTTTAAAACTATAACTTTTTGAGCTTACTAATTGATATTTATTAAGCTAGTTGCAACTTGTAAATATAATTTTTAATCTTTTTTTTATATTATTAGCCGATAAAGTAGCAGACGGACCAGAGTCTCTAGACAAAAATCTTAGCGGTAACCATTCACACTCACGCTATTTTAAAATAGTATGGTAATGACAGTCCCTGTGGAAAGATGATGTGCTGTCACGCCAAAAACCTTTCCGCAGGGACTGTCACATTACCATATATTTTTAAAATGGCGTGAGCGTGAACGATTACCGCTAAGATTTTTGTCTAGGGACTTTGAGACTCTAGTGTAGTGGTCGACAAACTTATTAGCCAAAGATCCAACTATGAACATTACAATTAAAAAAATAATAGGGAGCCAAATCTGCTTATTTACTTAACTTTTATTACACTAAATATGTGGTACACGCCTTCCGCGGATGCGGACACATGAGGTTCTGGAGCCGCATTTTGCCGACCACTAATAGACAAAAATCTTAGCGGTTACCGTTCTCGCTATGACATTTTAAAATGTATGCTAATGATATTCTGTACGGAAAAGTGTTATAATGTCACGTTAAACATCTTTCCGTAGCGAATGTCATTACCATAAATTTTTTAAATAACATAGCGTGAAAGATAACCGCTAAGATTTTTATCTAGGGGCTCTAATGTTTAGGGGAAGAACCGGTGCGTTCATTAAAAATCCCGGAGCTTCTCCATATGCGCCGGGTGGATGCCGAGGGGGTTTTAGTAGGTAAAAACCCTATATAACCTGATACCTTTCATTAGAGAGGTCAGGCATCTTGTAGACTTCCCTCCCGTTACCAAAAAAGGGGATCAAATTTTTTCGTTCAAGTTTTTCGTGTTTACTGTTTCCTCTACCCTAAGGTTGTCTGGTAGAGATCGCTATTAGCGATAAGACCGCCTATTGTATACTTTTTGTTAAGCATAACTGTACTGTACATAATCGTTGAATTTGTGTGCAATAAAGAATACTTTTATTGTATTATTGTATCTAATGCTAAGTTACCACATAACCTCAGGGACACAATGGGACTACTGACGGATTGGTAACGAACGCAGTAAGTCGCATACATTCAAATATGTTGATTCTAAAATAAAGGTAGGTCTAGTTAATAAGGTGATATCTATAATATGATATCTATAAAGGGTACTTTGATTTATCTCAAACTAAAGTTTCAAGTTTGAGAACTTGTGCTGTGTGCAGATTTCATATTTATAAACATTACCTTGACTCAGCCTAAGCCTCTGATTGTAACATGAATGCACAATTTTGATGACTTACTAAAATGTAACCCTGACAACCGAACAAAAGTTATCCGTTCTGCAAACCAAGATAACCAAGCAAAGTCAGATAAGTCTATGCGCAGTTTATAGATCCCACCACCATGTAAAACCCACTAAATCTATCCACTTTCCATCAACCCAACCAATCTCTACATTACCTAGTCTCTTACCGAAACACCCTCTAGCTGTCACAATCGTAACTTAATCTGTCAAAATACTGTTAACTGTCAGAGAAACGCACAGAGTTGCCGACCACGTGAAAGCGGTAGGAATGCTTATCGATTAAACGTCAAACGTGTAAGTTGAGAACATTAGTAACTTACAATATTGATATACCCTCAGTAGTACGTTAGCATGGCTGGACCATGAGTACTGTTTGAATTTAGAACAGAAATAAATATTAGTATTTGTTTGGTACAATTTTAGTAAAATTAAAAATGTGGTACCTCCTTACTAAGAAAGAACTTACTTAAGAAGAAATATTCGGCCATCTTGTACTATCACGATGGATGAATCATATCAGTCTTCCCTAACATTAGGCCTTTTAAATAGAGTTTTTTACTTTTCCCGATCGTGAACTGAATGGAATGGTGATTAAACGGAAGAGCACACGATTGATGATGGAAGCAGACGACGGACGATAGCTATATGAAAGTCAAGTGTATGTGTTTAAAGAAAAATTAAGTTAACCGTCACGCCATTCCATTTTTATTTCGACCAAGTTCCCACATGGGGCCCTCGCCTCACAGTGGGGCAATTTGGTAGTTAAGGGGGGCAATTAGAAAATGGACTCTACATGACTATTTCGCTCCGGGCCATTTAAATGCAATGCAAGGTATTGGTGCCAAATTTCACAAAAACATATTTTTTATAATAAAAATTATCTATGTTTCATAGCGGAGTATAAACATTTTAGAAAGGTTAAGATGGGGCATGGCATCTAAAAGATTGAGAAACACTGATTTAAATGGAAATGTCCCCGGGTAAGGCATACCTTACTCTGTCGTTCAATGTTTATCCAATTCGTAAGCCTCTCTGTACACTATAACGTATACCAACCGAGTACATATTTTGCTCCGGTACCAAATTCAAACGGTACTACTAGTCCAGCCATTCTCACACATCAGTACACATATAACATCAGTATTAATATCTCTCGATGCAAGTACTCCCACTCTTCAATGGTCCACAGTGGCGGGTGCTCAACACCCCGGCGCGGAGACGAGCCGCATCAGCTCCCCGTTCTCAGTGGCGGCTGTGAGTCTGTGCCGCAACGCGAACGACGCCAGCACGCGGGCCACCTGACAAACAAAACATTGAAACTGTAACGGGTGCGCACAATTTTTGCAAGTCACCGACATTTTAATACCAGCAAGGATCATGGGCGCGACAAAACTGTGGTGCCCGGGAGAAACTTTTAACAGTTAACACTTGACAATTCAACATTTGACAGTTGACACTTGACAGTTGACAGTTGACACTTCGTAATGACACTAATAATACATAAACCTTATAATAATAGTTCGCTACTATTAGATACTTATATACTTAATAATAATAGATATTAAATTTTACTCTGAACGCAAATATGCAATAGTCAGTAAATAGTTACCTCAGCGGGCGTGTCCTCCTGCACGGCGTGTCCGCACCGTGTCAACACCTGCATCTGGAACTTGCCTGCAAAACAAACCATTGTAACATTAATATATGTAATAACATTGAACAATCACACACACCTGTACAGGATTCAGTGTATACTGTTTATCGTACTTCACATTAGTACATACATTCTGCACTGTTGTTTGTGTGTGAGAGAGAGAGAAAGATATAGAGAGTGAGTATGTAAGTATGTGTATGTGTGTACGTATGTACGTGTGCGTTTAAGTGCGTGCGTGTGTGTGTGTGAGAGAGAGAGAGAGAAAGAGAAAGAAAAATATAGAGAGTGAGGATCTAAGTATGTCGTATGTGTGTACGTGTACGTTTGAGTGAGTGCGCGCGCGTGTGTGTGTGTGTTGATGTGTGTATCATGCGTTTGAGTAAGTAAGTGCTGGTTTGTATGTTGCCGTGTGTGTACGTGTGTATGCTCTACAACATTCGTCGTGGTGTACAGAGTGTATGGGGTACCCTGCATCTGTCCGACGGTGAGCTCCCTGTCCAGTCCGTCCACAGAGGCCAATAGCAGCAGTCGCGGTGCTCGTGTGGACAGGAACGCTGACGACAGCCCCCGGAACCAGCCCGCCCAGTGCGTCTCCGTGCGCGACAGGTCCACGCGCCATTTGTATCTGACGAGCGAGGACCGATAACATTATTCGAGTATAATAATTATTGTAACGTATTACTGGAGTTTTACGTATAATTAGCTTAGAATTACGTTGCATCAAAATAAGTATGTCGAAGCAGTGATAGCCTAGCGGTTGAACGTCGGTCTGCAGAACCGGAGGTCGTGCGATCGTTCCCGGCGCGCACCAATAATCTTCTAAGTTACGTTCGTTTTAGAAATTAATTATCACTTGGTTTTCGGTTATGGATAATATCGTGAGGAAACATGCACACCTGAGAGTTCTCCATAATGTTTTCGAAGGTGTGTGAAGTCTGCCAACCCGTACTTGTCCAGCGTGGACTATGACCTTAAACCCTCTCTGTGTGAGAGGAGGACCGAGCCCAGCAGTGGGACAATCATGAGTTGTTATGGTATGGTAAATTCCAAGTGGTCTTACTTCATAACAGTGGCCTGTTGCTGCGGTGGCCGCATCAGCTCCTCGTCAGCGTCCAGGGCATCTCCATCGCCCTCCTCGGCGATGCAGTCGGCACGTTGCGGATGCCGCGAGGGCTCCGGTGCCACTGGACCGGAGCCCGTGTACGACTCCACTTCGGCTGTCGCTAGCAAACCTGTCTCACAGCTGGGAGAAGATAATATGAGAATATCGAGTTTAAATAAGGCAATAAATTAAATAATTTAAAAAATATAAAATTGCTGCTAACTCTCTAATCTTCCAAAGTGAATCTTCAATCAATCAATTGATTAAATCAATTTGGCAATTGGTTGCGTTGCTACTTGTTATTAAGTCAGTCCTTATATTTGATTGTATACAAGTGCAGACTTTATATATGGACTGTATAGCCCAGCCTAAGACTCTAGCCTATAGACCAGCACACACATTTATGTAACCAAATACACCCGAAAAGCTTAAGACTGAAATACTGGCAAGCAATTCAGTGGTATTAACACATACTTTACCATTACTTTATTACACACATTATTTAAAATTACTAAATGCAAAAGAGACAAATAGAAACAGTGACTGTTTTAGTGATATACAAAAACCAGAACAATAAATAATACTATTTACAGATAACATAACAACTTACTTAATAATTTGACTCGGCATAGACACCTTGGCCGAATCCACATTCCTTACTTGACCACTCCGCACACTAAAAAAAAACATATTGTAAAATATGTATAATTGTTTTTTTTACATGTGTTATACGATTTTTGCTAGTTAATACAAAAAGCCATTCAGCCGTATCGCATATGGGAAGAATTAAAAAATTCAGCGGCTCCTACGCATAAAATCGAAACACGGATTTTTTAGCAAAACTATATTATGTGTCATTAGAACCACATTATACTCAGACTAAATATTCTTGAACTCAACATTTGCATATTGACTAAAATTAATTACTTTTTCAATTATCATAGTTTTAACATCTACACAATAATTGGCGTAAACTTTCACAAAAATGGCTCTCCTGTAAAATCGCATTTTTTGCGCGAGTACCTATTGCGTGGGAGACGTCGATTTAATATATTAAAATCTTTTCAAATTTACTTACCACCACTCGACAGCGTGCTCGATACTCTTGAAGTGCGTGGGCCGACTCCGGAGGAAGCTTTGCATACTGGCCAGTGCTTCCATTGCGGTACCTGAACATTTTTTACATACACTACAATGTTATTACAAAACTCGCCGAAATTAAATTTTTGGTGAAATAACACAACACATTATGCCTATTATTTATTGTGTTATGAATACAGAAAAATAATAAAATGAAAAATATGTTACAAAACGGGGAAAAAAATTCTACCAGACAACCTTGAGCTTTAAATTGGGTTTAGACTAATTAAAAAATAATAAATTTATTATTATTATGGCGAATAAATTAATTTGAACGTAAATTAAAAAATAGTAGCGATAATTACACCCTTTAACCTTTAAACAATTTCGTTTCGGATATCCGATCTCAGCTGTAGGACAGTTAACAATTATAATGATTAAAAAAAGTAAACATTGACGTGCATAAGTATTTGAGTGATACAAAAATGAATAAATGATTTCGACGTTGATGAATGTGCCGGCGTAACAGAACGCATCTGTGACCGTACCTAATCTGTGACAATATTCTACGCTGCGATTGGTCCATATTTCAAATCTGTAAAAACGTAATTCCCCTACTACATTTTTAAATTGTATAACGTGACCCATCCGGCAATACATACATTCGAAACTCTCTCTTTGTAAACGCCAGTCATCGTCTATATTAAACTCTACAAAAGCCTACGAAGACTATCGAAGCCTACTTTTTCTTGAACACCTCCTGAGGATCCCGTGCCTGCTGCTACAGTGAGACAATAAACGAGCAGCATACCTTCAAGTGACAACACAGCATACCTTCAACAACGTCGATAACAGCCACGCCTTGTATGTACGAGTCGAGGGCGGGCGAGTGAGCCGCCCTCACCGCTATGGCGCCGCCCATGGAATGTCCCAGTAGGATGAGCGGAGGTATCTCGTCACCAAACAGTTTCTGGATCACTCGCTCTACGTCACTGAAACAAATAGTAGTAATACAATTAAATTAATCGTCATTGTCAAATGTCATCTATCAAAAGATTCTAACATGGATATTTAAACAACTAAATAAAATTGGAGTGTCTGTTAGTAATATTAAAATAACCGGCTTTTACTAAATACATATGTATGTATACACAGTACATAATACCAAAACGCCCGTTTTAAAAAAAATTGTCTGTCTGTAAATAATAATCCCTGGCAATTTCTTGACACTTCTTCTAGGGCCTATTCATCGTAGGAATTTGAGGAAGCAATGGCGTAAATTGACATTCGAAAATGTTTGTAAAACCCACTTCGAATAAATAAAATTTCATTTCAGGCTTCTAAACTTCATTGATGACTGGTTATATGAATGTCAGAACAAACTTACCCTCAGTTTACCTGACTCTCAACTGACGTAATGAAACAGATGTCCTGACTTACCTAACCAAGGTTTCTATGCTCAGGTCATCTGGGTTAGTCGCCTTGGTCTCTCCATGACCCCTGATGTCCATGGAAATCACTTGACAGTGAATCATATTTGTAATTTCTTCCTGTAATTATTTATTCTTGTCTATAATTGTATTATAAATAAGACAGATTTCATTGTTTATTTGTATCGAATAGGCTCTGAAAGTACTGGGCTGATTTTAATGAAATCTGGCATAGAGATAGTGTAAAGCCTGAGAAAGAACATAGGCTATTTTACGTGGTAAAACCAATGTTTGCGAAATAGCTAGTTATATATACTTGGATATTCATTGTGGCTATGCACACCTGAGCTAGAAAACTAATTATATATTCACATAAATATTAGCTGTATGTTTATTTATAGAAAGGGTGTACGTATACAATGAAATATTTTGATATATTTCAATCTATCTGTGTATCAGTGTATACTTTCCTATATAGTCTAATCTATAAAACTTCTACCCAAAGGATGTCTGGTAGAAATTGCTGTTTTGCAATAAGACTGCCTTTTGTAAAAGTCACAGTCTTTATTTTTCTATTGAAATATTCCTACCTAGGCACAATAATTATTTGTATAGCATATGAGGCAACTCAAACATCTTGCTGTCTCATCATTTAACATGACCTACATAGCTAATTTAAAACTAGCTCAACGAAAATTAGAAATTATTATCACTTGCTTTTCGGTGAAGGAAAACATTGTGAGGAAACCTGCACACCTGAGAGTTCTTCATAATGTTCTCGAAGATGTGTAAAGTCTGCCAACCTGCAATTAGCCATCATGATCAAGTATGGCTTTAAACCTTCTCAGTATGAGAGGAGACCCAAATCCAGCAGTGGGACAATTATGGGTTGTAGTGATGTAACATAGGTAATTGTTACGGCTGACCACATGAATTGGTTGTAACAAGTAGAATGCATGTGCTTACTCCAATAAGTAATCATAGTATTATATTAAACCATTTTAAATGTATCAGTAACAACAAACTTCCTCTGCTATAATTTTAAATGTGAACAAAAATCAAGTTACCCAATATCCCAATCAATCATTTTACTATATAGTTTCGTTGTTTCTGATGGACATTCTGCTGTTGGCCCTAGCGGCCTTTCCAGCTTCACGCGGACCTAAGGCGAGCTTGGAATG
>DWPQ01002566.1:0-10455 GCA_018251795.1 Perichares adela | reverse complement strand
CTCGCCGTTCCTTGCCTTCATCCTGTGCGACATTCCCCTTCCCCTCGGCACTGTTACCATCCTCTGCATCGATCTTGGAACCGACATGGTAAGTTCAACCTTAAGTCCAACGTGTTTGGTGTATATTTCCGTGTACCGAAATTCGATGCACGCGCATACGAAATCTTTTGTTCTCATAACGTAATTGAATTTGGAATTTTTGATTCGAAATAAGTTCTTAATAACACTTTTCGAAATTCAACTTAGCTAGGTTCGAGCGAGTTGCATATTACGGCCAGAAGAAGAAGCGGCAAGTAGCTCTCAAGGAGAATTGTATTCAATGTACATATTAATAAAAGTCCTTTGTTTTTGGAATCATCGTGCTTTTACCAACTTTTCGTCATACCGCCATAAACTTTTAATTTGACAGTTTAGTTAACAGTTAACATAAATAGAGTTGTATTATAAATTTCTGTGGATCTTCCCATTGAATAAGTTGCCAATTTTATTCGGTGCAATCAGTTTACTTAAAGTCATGGGATTCGTTGTGGTCCTACGATATTGCTAGGCAATGGTATTTTTTACTGTCAACTGTCAATCACGAAGAGTCAATGAATATGAGATAAAAGATACGAATGCGCTTGTATTGAAATACAAATAGTGTGTAAATACAACTCTGATTGTATCATATTCCCTTATAGCTATGGGTCGTTATTTAATTATTAATCGTTTATATGACCCATAGCTTATAGCCTTAATTTATACAGACTAAATATTGCTTTATTATTATCAGTTGTATTTACACAGATAATACAGATTATGGGATTCGAATCCTTATAATCAGTAATTTTTATTTTTATAATTATACAGCAGCTGTTTATGATAATTGATTGGTAATATGTATAATGCATATATACTTGTATATCAATATACAACGTGTAAGGTAAACGCTCCTGAAAACGAAGATAGGTGATAGTATTAATGATATATTTGATTACGAATGTAAAATTAATTCAGGGACCTCAATAAATAAAACTGGATATATCCTTACAATGCTTGTAATCGATAATGTTCACGTTTTTTAATCACACCACCTTTTTATCCATATACCTTCAAGAAAAACAATTACCCTCAAGAAAACCAATCATTGAGTTGACTATACTAATTATTTATGATTTATAGTATTTTAAAATATAATGACGTTTAACACGTGTTAGAAAAAAAACTATTTGAATGAATACAAATATTTGCTTTCAACGCCCACGTACCTACCCACCTACCCTATACCAAGCGCGGGTACCCACAAAATGTAAAAAAAAAGAAATATTTTTTTCATAAATTTTTTTCTTACTCATCATCAAATAAGTCATCAGTCATCATCACCTGCCTTCGTTTTTGGGATCGTTGCCTTACACCTTGCCACAATCACACCTTGCAATCGTAAACAACTGCTGTAGACTATATATGTGTGTATCTTACTTAGAACTTTCAGCGTGGTCTACACAAAGCGGTATGCGTATTTGAATGTATTTAATAGAATATTGATAATAGGTACCAGCCATTGCACTCGCGTACGAGACAGCCGAGGCGGATATAATGAAACGCCCGCCTAGAAACCCATTTTGCGACAAACTTGTCAACGAGAGGTCTCTATAAGTTAATATTGCAATGTGTTGCCAAAATGTTACTTAACTGGTTTTCAGCTAATAACGCCGTTGCATCAATATCGTGAACAGTGGATGTAATCTAATACCTATGTGTGTAATCATACGGTTCTATTTACATACTACTAAAATAATATATAGGACCTTATGATTACATGAAGTTGTCGTAAAATATTTTTTTTGAATCTAAACTTAAGTGATTTTTAATTGTATACTAATATGTTTTTGATTTGTTCCGCTGTAAGTTTCGTCCGTGACAGCTGATTTTGACAGATTAATTTTTGTGCTTTAAGTTTGAATTAACGTTTGACTAAAAGCGTGTCGCTTGTATATCCCCGAGGCCGTGAGCGTTAGACGGGATCAATGTTTGCTATCCCCCAATTGGCGTAGTGTTATCGAGACAGACACAACACACCTAAATTACAAAATCACCCATTATCATTATCACTTATCATCCGGTCACGTTTATCAAAAAAATAAATATTAAAAATTCTAACCGGCCAGTAAGTCCATTGTCATACGTTTGGTTAAATTTTGAGTTGGACATCCCTGGAGGCGTGGTTACGGCTGCGAGAGAAAGTCACTTCATGTTCTACATTGTTTTTTTATGTGTTTATTATTAACATTTTGTTTTCTGTGATAATTTTAAGTGATACAAGCCGTTGCAAGCATACGCTCGTGAAGATAGTAGAACTGATTCAGACGCAGAACTACCCACTAGTTGTGCGTTTAAGTAAATTGCTTATAACTAACTTATTTCGTCAAAATATTGGTTGCAAATGTTGCTGAAAACGAAGCATTTTGTCTCAATGATTAGAAGTAGCAGTCTGAACTTAGTTATCAAACTAAGATAAAAGTTTTACTCTATTTGAGGGTAGTTATAACTATCCAAGTCACTGGCCACATAAAACCATTTTTTTTTTACACCATGTCTCTCGTTCGCTTGGGATGCTTCACTCCCAGCCGAAAAGATAAGCCGTGATTTCGACGCGGGCTAAATACATTGCGTCGTTAGATCTCATTCGCGTATGGTCGCAACGAGCTTAATAAGTGTTGGATGTTGTACACATGTGTTTACGATGCACCACGCTTGTCGTTCGTGCGCGGGGAGCGTTCGCTCTCATAGCTAGTGTTTGTGTAGGTGCCCGCCATTTCCCTGGCTTACGAGGAAGCTGAATCTGACATAATGAAGCGACAGCCGCGTAATCCTTTCACTGATAAACTCGTTAACGAGAGGTAAAACACCGCGAGTGGGCCCGCACTCGTTCAAAGATATTTTTCTATCGCTATTTTGCTTGCTATACCACGTGTAAGTTAGTCTTCAATATTTGGAGTTTGGTCGTTGCCTGGGGGGACACGACCGGTAGCTCTCCTTACGTAGATATTGAAGGCGACAATCGCACCGCTCCTGATTTCTGCCTTGCGTTGTCTTTTATGTAACTTTTTCTTATTGTAACGAAACAACAGGAGATTAACGTAATACGTAGCTTGATGTGGTTATGGAGTAACGTGTTGTCGCACCGGTTCGTGTTGTTGGAACACTTTACTTCATGTTTGTTGTCGTTCTATAGTTAACTATTTTACTAACTGAGTGTGGTCTCGCAAGGTAAGTCTCTTGTCTGTCCCTGTCGTCTGTCTGTCGTGCATGCATTACACACTTTCCTTTCACATTTTTTCCGTAATTATTATTATATTTCTACTTTTTATCTTACTTTTTTTTACTTCATGACCACCATGCACACCACGACACGTGATATTTTCATATAGGATCGCTGACATGTATTAGGTCTACTGTAGGACTTCATATCATCACATGATGTACTCGTATGTTTCTCGGACGGGCCTCTCGGCCTGGCCATGTATACGATTATGTATATTTTATTAGTACATGAACACTTTAAGATATATTTTATCGATTAGGGCTTTACTTGGACATCACTAGTGTAGCATTTCAGATATTCCGTACTATGCTCCATCTAAGACGCCAACTACTATTTTGAATTTCGAACACGCTAATGTTTTTAATTTAATACTTTATTGTAATCACTAGCCAGGTATTTTTATACTTTAAGTAACTATCGATACTAGTTATTGTTATTTATTTTGATTAATATGTATGTATATCCGACATTAGCGGTAGATGTTCGGGGACGTCGTAGCGGAGGGTGTGTATACGTATGTTTGTAATGTATAAGCGGCGCGCGGACACTAGAGGTCGCGCGTGTCGTTGGTTTGTCCTGATTGCTTGGTGTTACCGAAGGTGCCTGCTATATCATTGGCGTACGAGGCACCCGAGTCCGATATCATGAAGCGGCAGCCCCGAGACCCTTACCGGGACAACCTCGTCAACAGAAGGTCGGCCCCGCACCCGCCTGCCGCCGCGGCAACGCTTCATAGATCTCATTTGGGTGTTAACACGACGATTAGCCCGCATTCGTTAGACCGATTAGAATTTTACGAACCGCTCAAAGTAGAACGTCCTTTTGTCAAAGTATGCATTAGTAGTAGTATTCGGAAATGGAACGGTATTGCACAGGTAACGCATACTTTGAGAAATCACAAAGCGCGACGAATAGTTTTGTTCGTAAAATTTTAATCTTTATCAGTAATTGGTTTAAAATGAATTGTTTTAAAATTTTGAAACGGTGTGGCTACTTGTGGTTCGACAGTACCATTTGATAATGGATGTGGAAGAGTGATTAACTCAGAGTTCCGACCCCACCCTTGTTTAGCACTCAGCAATTACTTAGCGCCGACTCCGAGCCGGCTCGTACACAATAAATATAACAACAAACAGATTACCTACAGCCAGTCGATCACTTTGTAAATTAATATTTTCTGTATCGAAGTAACTCTCTTGAGAATGTTTTTTTTACTCTTCACGAATAGCTGTCTAATAGAAGTCTATTCACGCTATAGACTTAGAGGATCTAGTCCTGTCTATCTTCACTCTTCCATATTTCAAAAATTAGTCAGTCATTGGGCGACATTGCAGTGTAATGTCGAAGGAATGCACGTTAGAACTCAAATTAGCGGTTAATTAGAGTGCGCCCTCTAGCGACGCACTAGTGAATTAATTTGTGTGGTTGTGTTAGACAAGTAGATACAATCTAGTGTTATTAATAGTTAAAAAATATATTTTTGTTTGTTTTTTAAGGAATGACTTAGGTGACTTCGAGCGTATAATGAAATTTTTATTTTTATATACTATATGTATTTTATATGTTATATGTATAGCTATTTATTTAGTATATTTATATAGATACTGTTTCTATCGAGGCACTTGCGACCTGTGAGGTCTAATCGCTTCGCACCATACACACAACATAAGGCTTTAGTGAGCTAACTTTCTTCTTTAGTTTATTTACTCTTCGGTGAGGTGTGTTTATTTTTTCGCTTGCGCGTTTTCTGTGTTGTATACTCGTATTAATGCATGATGTGAGCCTGTGTACCCGCTAATAAAACTTCCGCTTAGTAAGTCGATGCTGGTAAAACGTACAAATTGTCAGGTTAAATAAAAATAATGCAATAATTACAAGTAAATGAAATCCAATGTCGTTTTCACAGCATCGATTGATATTTTAATATGACGCTTTTTAATAAAGTCAAATTCTAAATAATTCAGCTGTAATATGTTGTATTCGATTTCTAAAATAGTTTGTACGAATTCGAAAGATGGCTGTCATATTAAAGCTTGCAAACATCCTTAGCACAAAGCTTCGAACAAAACAGCTTCTAAGTAGCGAATGTTCGACACGAAAATACACTTATTTAATCAAATTAGAAAATGGTTTTTATCCTCGAGTAAACTTGCCATATTTTGTTTTGGGTTTTTGACTTAAATGTAAATTTTAAATTGACGGGAAAAATTGATTGAAAGTGGACTACAGTCATGTTGAAAGAAATAAATATTGACATTTACTTTCCATTTCATTGAAAAACTTATTGAATTATTTCAATTTCAATGAATCTGTCCAACAATTATTATTAGAATGTTTGTATATTGTGATATAGAAAATTATATTGAATTTTATTTAAAAGTTCCATCAAGCACGAAAACATGAGAACTCCTAATCATTTCTTTATAATTCTGTTGGCGCGAATATAACTTCGCGCAATCTCGTTTTGCATTCTCGATTTAAAATTTATACAAGTCAAACTCCTAAAACATTTTGTAATCAAGTCCAATATTAACTTTCTTCCGAAACATTCAGTCGTGATACTAATTTGCAAATAATTGTCTCGAACAAACAAAATTTCGTTTCTCAAGCACATTTTACAGGCAAAATCTCATCGGGAGCCAGCTCTGAAATGATTACTTTACGGGCAAAGTTTAATTGGAACATAATAATTGTCTTTTGGAGATGAAAATAATTATCTGTTGGTTCGATCCTGAATTAGAAAGTATTAGACTTTGTGCATTGCGGGTAGGCGTTATAAATAGTCTTGTAATAATTTTGGAGCTGGTTCCACACAGTTACTCGAGGATATAAAAGTACCGTCTTTTATTAGCGAAGTTATTCAATCTTTGTACGGCGTGTTATCAGGCTTATCTCTATGGCGTATGGCCAAATCGGCATGATCCAAGCCGCCGCCGGATTCTTCGTATACTTCGTGATTATGGCTGAGAACGGATTCCTGCCTCTCAAACTGTTCGGTATCAGAAAGCAGTGGGACTCGAAGGCCATCAACGATTTGACCGACTCCTATGGACAAGAATGGGTATGTATCAAACGAGTCACCACAGTTCTCTCGATCTGTCATTGCGGACATGTAAATGTGAACAAAGCCACCTGGAATAGTATTCAGATGTCAGTCAGTTTTGAATAGAATCTGATATATATATATGTAATCTCAATATTCTCACAAAATCACACAATTGGAGAAATTATGCGCAGCGTATAATTTTCGGAAACCGCTATTAAATGGCGCTGATCAATTGATATATTTGTTTAAATAGTTCATTTAGTTGCTGATGCGTCTGTCTGTTAATTTTCCAGACGTACCGTGACCGCAAGGCACTCGAGTACACTTGCCACACCGCTTTCTTCGTCTCCATCGTGGTGGTGCAGTGGGCCGACTTGATTATCTGCAAGACCCGCCGCAATTCCATCATCCACCAGGGCATGCGCAACTGGGCTCTCAACTTCGGATTGGTGTTCGAGACCGCTCTCGCCGCCTTCCTCTCCTACACCCCCGGCATGGACAAGGGACTCAGGATGTACCCTCTCAAGTAAGTCGACGTGATTATTTCTTGACCGTTGCAATCAGTGACATGACCGAGGGCAGATCCAGCATAATCGTTATCGAGCTACAAGAAGTTAGAATTTAATTTTGATATTACATACAAGTAAAATGTAGGTATTTTAATGTCCTGAACATCAACATTTCGAACGCACATTGCAGTCCGTGACGAAACATCCAGGACCACTCCTGTCTGAGGGCCGGCTGTATAAAAAAAATGCCACACTGGTCCGTTTGCATTAATTAAATTTGCATGAATTAATTTAATCAAACAAAATCTATCATCATCATCACAACCCATAATTGTCCCACTACTGGGCTCGGGTCTCCTATCACACTGAGAGGGTTTAAGGCCATAGTCTACCACGCTAAGTGCATGACTTCACACACCTTCGAGAAACATTATGGAGAACTCTCATCGATGTTTTCCTTCGCCGAAGCAAGTGGTAATTAATTTCCACAAACACACTTATCTTTTAGACAATTAGTGGTGGGTGCGGGATTCGAACGCACGATCTCCCGTTCGGGTGACCAACGTTTCAACCACTAGGCTATCACTGTTAAGCTAATTATATGGGTAACAGATTTTAATTATCACTTGCGTCGGTGAAGCAAATCGTGAGGAAACCTTAGCTAAGTTCTTCATAATGTTCTCGTAGGGGAAGTGCCGATATGTATGGCCAGCGTTGTTAGATTATGGTCTTAAATCTTCTAATGGCTTTAATACATAAAGTTAGCAGAACATTGGTTTAATATTTACAACCGTTTAAAATTCGCCGATTCTTCCTTCTTCCCGCTACCATCTCGCCACATATTTTTTAGGTTTGTGATTGCAATTTTGAGACATATTTTTATATACCTACTAAATATATTTGTAACCTTCCAACGTTCGAAAAAGTTATAAACTCTCTCCAAAACCTCTCCTCGCTTTAAGCTCCATCAACCACCATCTCCGTAAAGCACCTTTAAACTCTCATTACCTCAAAACCCGATCCCAGCAATCATACAATGAGGGGTAGCAATGAAATAGGTTTTACGATTTTATTTCCCACTTGAAATCATGATTTTATGCGCATTAGAACAACTATCCCCATTAATTAACTTTGTTTATCGTCACGCACTGTATGTTACAGGGTGCATTTGTCCATTGGAATTCAGAGGGTTAACGCAATTTACAAGTCACAATTTACAAGTTAAATGGGGTTAAAATGATCAATTATTATTTAAACACGGAAACGTTACTACTATTGGCGCTAACTTAATTTGTAATCGACTAAATTCGAATTTATGTGAAAATTAAAAAATACGTATTGAAATATAAAAAATTTAATATAATGAGGGGTACGAAATTTTCGCAAATAAAAATCACAAATATCGAATTGAAATTTTTAAAATTTCTCAAAAATTTCTCATTTAAACGCTGTTAAGTATAATTTTCGCATAAATTCACATCTATTTCGTAAATACTAAAATTCCGTACCTCTAAATATAATATGTAAATACGAATATTTATTTAGGTCCCCGAGACAGTTCATCTTGAATATGTCTACCCATTGAACTGCTTTTTAAGGTATTACAATAAAGATGAAATAAACAAATATTAGTGACTCATCTCGTCTATCCATGCCCATACTCAAAAGTTATTTGACGCGTTTTTGACCAATAAACCGGGGATCATAGTGTTTCTCCGATACAGCAACCAAAACACAAACATTTTATTGTAAGCTAAAAGAAAAGTACACAAATATAATAACAACATAGCTGTGTCCGCAGCTTCGCCCTCGTGGAAAGCTCCCAGCAGGCGATTTTTTTTAATTAATCGTTATATTTAAGTCAATTGACATAAAATCATATAGCACTATTGCCTGTAACCTTCTCAAAGTATTGCCCCTCTTAGTAAAAACTGTACAAAAATCCGTTCAGGAGATTTTGAGAAAAAGGGGCACTTACACGAGGGAACTTTGTTTTATAATAAGTATAGATAGATGATATGACATTGATAGAAGATTTTTCATTACGCGTGGTACATCAGAAAACAACTAACTAGACTAAGGCATCAGGTATGTCCTATTGGAGTTCGTAAGGCTTTATAATTATCGCCTAGCATAATTACGACAATACTCATTCACGCTGTAGAATTTAACTGCGACTTCCTTACTTGCTTTACCATATTTTTTTAGTATTAACGGCAAAATCATCACAATAGCAAATATACTACATACTAATGTATGTTTGTGTAGAAATACAATCAACGAAAAACAGTATCCAAAATATTCACATGTATCAAGAATCGTTCGAGTTTGATTCGAAAATAGCCCCAACGCTATATTCACCAAATTACAAGGGTAACAAAATTAGGAGGGTAAACCGAAACCCTCCCAATTACCATTGCACTTTTTCAACCTGCGCTTACGCAGGGGTCAGCGCCGTAAATCTACCGTAAAATTGCTATTGTTTACAAAATAACTTATTTTTACGTTTTTCATCCAACGGTTACGCTCCACCGGTAATTGGGGAGACAGCTCGACGGCCAGAAATATTCCACAATTTAACAGTAACTCTATAATGGCAACATAGAATTATGAAAACTAATAATAGTTTGGAATAGTCGAAATTTGACGAAATATCGGAATTTCTTTGATCAAAGAGCCGCTCTTGACGTTTTCGACTCTACCTGTTGCACTATGAATAGGGGTTGGAAGATATTTAATTTAAGTAATATTACTTGCAGGTAAATATTTTGTAACTACTGTATTGAGGCATTTATGGACTTTACTTTATTAATTCTTCCTATTTTCTTCATCATCCTTATCTTTGTCGCAAGTCTACCAAAGAAACGACAGATTGCTTCAGACATGTATATCACAGCATTTTTTTTAACATTAAGGAAATTTATTTATATTTCAAATATTGGAATTAAATAATTACATACTTTTTTAAATAAAACTTTTATTAAAAAAAATTTGAATGCATTAAAAAAAAAATTCGTAAAGTCAATCTGACGTTTCAATTTATTTTGGCGCCAATATGTACTCCGTAGGAATGTTTGACCATAGATAATGTTTGACATTGCTACGAATTAATGTGATAGATATCTGTCACGTGGCAGACAACTCTGTTACTATTAAAATTATGCTAAAATTCTACATCTAGAATTATGAAAATATCTAGATATTACAAACGTAGAAACAGCAATGCAACTTGGGATGTAATTGTCATTACGTATTTTACCTGGCTTGTGGTTATAACTTATTTCAAAATGTATTTCACAATTTACATCGACTGCAATACAACTTTGTATTACTGAAATGAAATATTATTCAAAGTTGGTTTAAACAAACACTTTTCGAAAGATAAGTAAAGCCATGGCATCTGCAAATCTCTACCATAAGTACGCCATTGAAGAGGTAAGAAACTGCTTAGGGAAATAATTTATACTGTAATGTTGATGTAATCCCTACTTCCCTACTAATATTATAAATGCGTAACTATGTCTGCTACGCTTTCACGTCTAAACCACTGAACCGATTTTGATGAAATTCGGTATGAAAATAGAACTGAACTTGGG
>DWPQ01002565.1:0-10459 GCA_018251795.1 Perichares adela | reverse complement strand
ATTTGTTTTTACAGTCTACTAAATCTATGTAACGTTTGTGTTAAGGAAGAGTGGGGCATCCTGCCATAAGTGTAATAAAATTGAGTTTACCGCTTACTAGGTTGCTTCATCATTGGTATAACTTTATGTAACTGATAGACTGAATAAAGATTTTTATTTTTTTTTAATTTTTTAATCATGTTTCACCCGAGCGAAGCCAGGTTTTCTTCTCGTTTTTTTATAATTTTAAACAGATGGTGTTTCTTTAAGTTTGAGAACAACGTTAAGTGATGCGTTCTTATAAGTTGAAAGTTTCGGCCCCCAAGGGGCTGGTCGGTCGGACGGGGGCCATTGTTTGAATTTCATTTCAAACTCATTTCGTATTCATTAATCTTTCTTTTTGACTTGTTGAATGCTGTTAACAGGACTATACTCGTAGATATGGGTAGACGAAATTGTTGCTTCAAAACTTTTATCTATATACTAGCTGACCCTAACGTTGTTTCGCCATATAAAAGTGCCAAAAAATAGGGGTTGGTGATAGAAAAGTGAAAATTGGGGGTTGTATGTATTTTTCGGTGTCACATCATTAAAAAAATATTTGAAAAATAATGTCCATAAATAAAAAAAAATACATGTTGGGCGTGGGTCCCCCTTGTAACTTTGTGGGGTATGAAAAATAGTTTACAACCTATGGCTGGAAAAGGTTTATTTTACAAACTAGCTATGCCCGAGGCCTTGCCCGCGTGGATATGCGTCGGAAAGTTTTTCCCACGTAAATCCGTATCCCGCGGGATTGCTAAGATAAAAAGTATCCTAAGTTATTCCTTATTACATTAGCTATCTTCTATTAAAGGTCCCGACAAAATCGATTCAGCCGTTCCAGAGATTACCCCGGAACAAAGAAATAGACAGACAGACAGACGAAAATTTTAAATACTGTTGTTATATACATATACATTTCGTAAAAACCGGTTATTTTAATATTACAAACAGACACTGCAATTTTATTTAGATGTATTTATAGATAAACTTAGTTCTAATTCATAAATTAAAATTAAAATCAAATATCGATAAATTAAATTCTCTAATAGAACATCATTACATCACTACTCTCCCCTGTGTTTAAATATTTATAGCGCCATAAAGGGGCATGGTCTTTGTTTCACGGATCTAACGCCAAAGGGGTTTATTTTGCTGTAACCTTATGTAGCCCTGGTCACTCTATGTTCTTAATAACTCAATTAGCGAATGAAAGGTCTTACTAGAATGGACAGGGGTACTAAATATATGTGGATATTCATACTATATCTATATTAATAATTTCGTGCCGGGGTACGGTAGACTCGATCGCAACTTTATCTAAATAATAAAACATAAAAAAAAAATTTCGAGTCGACAACATATATCCGCATAATTCGTTCAAATGGATTAATTTGTTAAATTCTAATAGTGCTGACAGAAAATCGCAGTCCCTATATTGACCAATATAACGAAACGTCACTGAAACTCAAATTAGTGACACATAAAGGTATTACTGACACAATTATGCACATTTATGCACATAATTT
Organism: Perichares adela; assembly: GCA_018251795.1. Lineage (NCBI taxonomy): Eukaryota > Metazoa > Arthropoda > Insecta > Lepidoptera > Hesperiidae > Perichares > Perichares adela. The sequence goes on along the minus strand of DWPQ01002565.1, from coordinate 8,909 downwards.
TTGCTCCTACTACCGTATCCAAAAAGTACTTTATCATGGATGAAAACTATTAGTGAATGAATCATATTGATTACATTAATATTTCCTAACCCCAGTGGAACTAGCTACAAATAATTTGGACGCCATTACGATTTTAATATCTCCCAAGTCACAAATTTCTACCAATTCAAATTTCAATTACACAGTCTAAAATTATGTCTCGTCAAGGAGAATTTTAAGCGTAATTACACCGGACTAATAACTTGAACCATAAAATATAAATGAATTCTGTCTGTCTGTTTTCATTATTAATAACCACTAAGTAGAGTTTAGTATTCACCCGACTTGCAGCTGATGTTCACATTTAAATGCTTTTTCAAGACAATATGAGATAAAAGGAGTTGGTCAGCAATTAAAACAATACCTTTTTAGATATGAAATTAATTCTAACACAAAATATTTTTAATTTCTAATAATAGAAGATAGTCAGCGAGTCTTTTTGTCAGTGATAACTTTGGCGTCACGGACATTTATGATCGGCGGTCACCGCTTACCATCGCAGGGTTCGTCTTTACGTGTTGGCCCTTCACATAAAAACACTTATTTATTTATTTAAAAGTTTTTGTCACCTTAGAAATCAATCGACAAAGGGATAACTTAAAGCTTAATCGCATTCTCTGCCAGTCAATCTTGGGTGATAGTGAAAAATATGTGGCAGGTGGATAACCGAGAGAGGAGAAACGTAAAAATAATAACACAAAATACAGATTAATGGAAAAATCCTATTAATGGAAAAATCTTGGTGCTAATAAATTGTATTTTTTATTATCAGTTGATGTTTAAGTGAACCAAACCAGGGTTGACTGGTAGAGAATGCCATTAGGCATTAAGTTGGCCCTTATGTTCGCTCATTTATGAGGTGACAATAAATAAATAAATTCCATTTCACATTCAAACTGGCTCGAATAACAAAGCATGTATGTACCTTGCTTATTTTTTGCACATGAAATCGAAATTGTCATTAATCCTACTCGTTACAAAAAAGTTTTGCTACGCAACGGAATACCTAGAAGCTACGTAGTACCGAAATGATTGTATTAATATTTTTCGCCAGGGTCTCGGAATGGCGAAAGAGATCAAAGCGGTGAAGTACCTGGAGTGCTCGGCGCTGACGCAGAAGGGTCTGAAGGCGGTGTTCGACGAGGCCATCCGCGCCGTGCTCATCCCGATCCAGCCGCACAAGCCGCAACGGAAGTGCACGCTGCTGTAAGCCCGGCGCAGGCGATCTGGTGAGTGGCAGAGAGGGATTATACTAGAGTTATTACCCATACGGTTATTATACTAGAGTTATTAGCCATACAGTTACTATTCTAGAGTTATTATCCATACAGTTACTATTCTAGAGTTATTGCCTATTTTTATTATACTGGAGTTATTAGCCATACAGTTATTATACTAGAGTTATTGCCCATACAGTTATTATATTAGAGTTATTACCCATACAGTTAATATACTGGAGTTATTACCCATAAAGTTATTATTATTCTAGAGTAAATGCCAGCCGAAAATGAGTTAAAAAAAAATAGAGATATCAAATGAAGCACCCCTTCTGTCTCTCTTTATTTGTGCGTAATAAACAAAGACATGTACGGGTCTCCTCTCTTTTTATTTGTTGGACACTCACACACAGGCAGACCTATGACTCGCCTACTACATGTATAATATCTCCAAGATTCAATCCGCTTCTAGAAACTGTTGCCATGGGTAACCGGTATAGATAGATTTTTTAATAATAATTATAGTGCATTACATATGTAGTGAACCTATTTCAGTGGAACATTTACAACTATTGTCATTTATTCGCTGTGAATTTTCAAGCTTCAAATAATATTCGAGACTTATAAACGTCGCTACGTTCAGCCGCTAACTTTACGCCGTGTCAATTATTATTTTATTATTAAATATCATTTAAAAAATTAACAGGGATGTGTAAAAATATAATGCTTTGAGAAAAGCGTAGCTAATGTGCGCGTTTCGATGACACGGTGCTATAAACTATATTGCAGAATAACGTCTGTCGCGCCAGCTAGTATGGTATAAGCGACTTGTAGTTTCCAACGTGTTTGTTGAAGTATTATCTATTGTTACAGGAAGCGCAGACACAAGTAGAAGCCAGTGTAAACAGCAGAGCTATAACAAATAGAGCGCACCAAGAGATCCGTCTTCACGATATTACACGCCACAGAGTGCTGTATTAACTAAAATGGACTGCATTATGCATAAATAGATGTTAATTCTTACTGTTAACGCATCATTACTTGTAACGTGGCTCGGCGTGAGTGAGGTCCGTATATGTAAACGCTTTTTTTATTATCTGTGGCCCGGTGACAGTTCGCACGGCGCGACTAACGACATCTGTGGCTCGTTCGTTGTCTATGGATTTTTTTCTAACAAGCTTGATGCCGCTGTCGATGGTATAATAATGTCTATGGATTGTTTGAAATGTTTTTTTTTTCATTTGGGTGCTTTTACACGAAAACCCACCGTATAAAAACGGTCTTTCTATTATATAATATTAATTACATTCCTATGTTATTGCTGAAAAACTGTTTTTTATAATCTGTAACGACACATTGTTTCCGTTCTAAACACCGACAACAAAATGGTTTACTTTAATAGTGATTTGATGTGGAATTGTTGAAATTTGTGTTACGCAGAGATTATTATATTTTTCGATTAATTATTTGCCTTTATGTTTTGTTTTTGGGGTTGTTGTATATCATTGTAGGTGTCGAAGTACATGCGCAGTATTTGCTTGTCAAATTAATTAATTGTATAACGTTCGTATGTAGTTGTGTATTATATGTATTGTGTATTATATATGGACGTATGTATATTTAATGCAACCGTTTAATGCAGATTAATGCCATTTTTTTAAGATTTTAATTTGAAATTATTATGTATTTGTATAGCGTGAGGGTTAAGTTAAATTTAAAGCAGCGATAGACTCGTGGTTTTGAACGTCTGTCTCGCACAGCAGTCCAGGGTTTGAATCCGGCACCTCTTCGTAAGCACAATTAATAACAATCTATATAAAAATCTAAATTACGCACAATATCTGTTACCACGTAAGTGTTCACGCAACAAACAGACAATGCAGTTACAATTTATTATAGTTTTGACATTGTATAAAACCCTTGTACAATTTTTATTAAGCTCGTCTTTCAATTTATATTCTAACTGTTAATAACGCATAATATTAAGATCTTACTTTACAAAAAAATCCAAAAAGGTTTAAATAAAACATAAGATTCCAACGATAGTAGAAGAAATGACGTAGCATAGAGGTCGCGTACTGGCCAGTAACACTCAAATTAATAAAATAATTAAAAACAATTTTGTGTTCCATTTACGAATATCATAATCGAACTTATCTGTCACGCTATACAGCTCCTGTGTTCAAATAGTTTAAAACCAAAACTGTACAATTCGGTTAGAACTTTTTTTTGTCATTTTAATGTTTTATGCGTACTGGGCGATGCATTGTATGGCAGCTTTTATGTCTCTATAGTGTATTTTGCGTTAAAATATCTTTAAAAATATATTGTGTTTAGCAATAAAACATGGATAAGTGTAAAGTGCTTACTCTGTATTCACCTACTAATAAGTGAGACAATGACAGCACTATTTTCCGGGAATGAGACGAGCACAGATACATTATCAGATAGTCCCAATGCTGCCACCATTGCAATGCTCGTCTCATTAGAGCCGAATAGTGTTGTCTCTTTTCATCTCTAACATATTTTTTAATTTGTTTTGTCAGTTTTTATTGATCTTAATAAGGGATTTTTTTTATGTGAAAATTATTGAAACTTCATGCTTTCATTTATATAAATATATTTATGTATTACATATTAGACATTTCCTTCTTTAAATTAATGCATTAATTGTTAAAGCTGTGCATTAACGGCTAACTTAATGCACTAATTGTTTGATTAATTGTAAACTGAATGTATTAATTGTTTGATTACTTCAATATTTACACAAGTGATGTCTTACTGTGCTTCGCTCAATTCGTTACCTCGTGTCTAACGTGACGTTAGGACGCTGCTACACAATGGCCCAAAATCACTAATTGGGTGGACTAGGCGTGTGTACGCATGTCGCAGTACGCCAATGTGTACTCGAGCCATTAGATACATATCGATGTAGCTAACCTGTGTTGATGCTAATGTATTATTAAAACTATATGTAATGTTTATATTCCTTCGGCGATAATTAAGGTTACATAAAAATGTTCTTATTAAGTCCGTGTTTTTATTATTGAATTTTAGTTCTTTTCAACAATATTGTTTAGGAATTTTTAATTGAAAGACGTGTATTTTGATGCAATGGTAATTTGGAATTGCGTAATTGTTTTAATGCCTTATCGCTGTAGAAATGTGTTATTGTCGAAAGAGGAGTGTGTGATGATAAGAAGGCTAATGTAAAGAAGATTCTACATATACACATATATTAATAAACAAATGGATCTTCCACTTTGATCAGCAACGCATCAATGATTCTTTGATACAAAAAAAAAAATTACCAAGTTTTTTTTGTATTACAAATCGCGGTGAATAATTAATATTAAATATATTTAATTCTAATGATTTCAGATTTAAATTAAATATATTTACTTCTAATTGTATGTTAAATCGTTGCTTTTGCGTTGACCATTGCGTTTGATGCATGCGTCTTAACCACTGTTTTGAAGCGTTGGTTAGAATTTTGTAATTCATTTCAAGGGTATATTAATCGCGTTAATTTAATATCGCATTGCAGTAATAATGTCTATATTCATACCATAGACAAATATGTAGATCCTAAAGTTTTACAATATACATTTATGGGATCGGAGATTTTTTTTTTCTGTTCTTATTTTTTTTTTTGAAGATACATTATGTGTATATTCCTACGTTAGCCCTCCATTACCAATTCTTGGTCATCGTTTGTCTATGTACAGTGAAATACCGCACAATTTGCATTAAAATTATAAGCCGACCAGATTGCGTTGGACGATGTCAATGTACGCGTTTACGGAGCTCGTTTTTAAATCGGTCGTGTTACATTTCGGGAGGCATTTTTCGCTAAATGTGATAACGGGTTTAGGCTTTAATTGACACGGCCTCTGTTTTTGATCGTATGTATTTCGTTCCAACATTTTTCAGTATAGGATATGGTGGAATGGACCGATGTGACGCCTAACTCATAGATTATCGAGGAGAAGATATGGAGCACATGAAAATGATCTATATAAATCTAAAATCACCGCAATGTTTGTACGCGCATAAAACTTACAAACATCTGCATCAATTTGGTTAAATGTATCTTTTATGTGTTTTAAATTGGCAGAAGGTTCGTTTGACAAATAAAATAAAAATATTGAACCCATATACAGTCTCAATACGAGATCTCTGAAACCATAAGACCTCTATAGATTCGAAGTTTTAAAATTTCATAATTTTTAATAACTTGTTTATTTCACTTTTCGGTAGATAAATCTTAGTTAATACTAAGTCTGAAAATGTTTGACCGACACTTTTAGGATGTTAATTTTGACATATGGATACCGAACACAATTTTGTTAATATTGATAGAATTCATAGAGCTCTTTCTTGCTTATGACAATTCTATGTGAGTGAGGGAGATGGGTATTTGTATATTTACTATTATTTTGATACGCTCCGTCTTCTTCTCGTCAATCTATGGCCTAACGATTTTTATCTGTACCGTGCTGGTTTTTATTGCTTTTTGTACGAGAATGTTAGGTAGTAAGTTGATTACTGTCTAAATCCACTCCTACATTGATAAGAAGTATGTATCCGTAAGATTGAGTATAAGGTGTGTGCAATTGTTATTGCTTAAAAACATAATGCTTTCATATTTTGATATACACATTAAGATGCCATAATCGTTTCGAATAAAAAAAAAACATATTTTTCTTTTTTTTTTCTAACAAACTTCGATCGAAGCATCAACAATTGCACAAAAATAGGTACATAGTTGTAAGATTTTAATGTATGTATTGTTCAGATGCAAATATTTAGAAGAATCAGCATGTAAATAACGGTAATTTAAATATTGATTATAAAATGTATGTAAGCCGCGCTGTTGATTTGGTGTTGCGTTTTTTATGTAACTTAGAATCATTTTAGGGGGCTTTGAACGCATTTCTGTGTGTAGTTGAAGTTATATTTGGTATTAAGGATAGTGGAAATGTTGCTTTTAATCAATCAATGTTTTTTATACTTTTATTTGTTGGTTGGCACCGAAAGAATGTCATAGTGACCGTACACAAAGTGGTTTTTCGTGATGATTTCAAAACACGTACATGTATCCGAACGATTGTCTATGGTAATTGGTTTTATAATTCGAACGTAATTCGTAAATTGGATATAATATTTTGATTTACGAATAATAAAAAGTGTCCAGTATTTTAAATTTTAAATATCGAATTCTCGATTTCATGGTTGCTCCATTCTATTTTATATTATTAATTTTATTTAGCTTGTATAATCTGAGAAAACAGTACCATAAAGTTTTTTTTTAACTTGTTTGATATTTTTAAATAAGTCTTCGTTTCAAAGTTATCAATCACAACTATATATTTTTTATAAAACTTTTAAGCTCACGTAGTGCTTAAATATTAATTTATAAATTAAATAATAATTATAAAGCAATTCCCGTACGTTCCATCATTTGTTGGGTATTGAAATAAATAAAAAGAGTTAAATAGTGATTATTATCGAAATTAACTATGTATTTCAATTGAAAAGAAAATTATACTTTAATCCCTTGTTTAGACTTATACATTTTGGTGTCAACACAACAATTAATTTTAGTCGAAATTTATTAAGTGTCCTCTTATGTAATGACTGACACGTATTAATTATATATTATAATTGGTGTTAGCTTTTATTGTTGTTCATTGTTACTAATACAAATTGTGTATCCCACTGAGTATAATTGTCGTCGGCTTCCCTTCGTGTATAACGTGTATACATTATTTTTATACAGATGAAATGGTATATGAATAGATGTACTGAGTGTCATGTATAATTCAGATACGCGTCGAGTAATTCTTCCAAATATTGTAAAGCCTCTGAATAATTCAAAATATATTTATATTAACTGTTCAATAGTTTGTTTTATTTTAATTGTAGGATGGTCACTATTCCTTTGACTCGAGTGTTAACGGAGAATATGATTAGACAGGCGGTCTCATGCGAAAAGCAATATTAAAAAACGTAAGTTTTAATATTTATGTTTTTTTGTTTACCCCATTCCTCAAGAGATGGCGCTGTTCAGAATCCTAAATCACGTTAACGATTGTACGTTGCGATTCGCGCCCGATTCATGATACGCCCAGTCTTCCCTCTGCCACCGACCGTCGATTTTTTTTTAACATTTGAATCCGATATTATGCTTCGTGCATAGGCTACTTTTTACCGCGGAAAAATGCTTATAATTCCGACAGAAAATTGGGTAATATTTCCAAATAATTTACATACTTGATTATACATACAACGATAGGTGACTTGCTATGTGAGAACACCAGGCGTTCGAATAACCGAACGTCGCTACACTTATAGGGGAGACTTGCTGTCTTTTATATTGCAATACAACTTTTGCGGGGTCAGCTAGTTATTTATAAATTCACCTTGTAATTAATTAACAAAGAATCAATCGTACCAGTCCCTTCAGCTGTCACGAATGAATATTAATTACAGGGTCATAGGCTAGCGCTATTCTGTGGCTAGTTGAAGTGCAATGGACTTCTGAGAACTCTGGGTTCAAATTCGGTTACAGATAAACATTTCTTAACCTACACAAATATATTTTTACGAAATATGTGACAGACATGTCGCATATTGAGAACGAGCAACTTAAAAAAATATCTGTTACTTAGGTACCTATTTAGGTAATGCGATTTATATCAGTAGATGACGCCGTTAAGACTATTAATTCAAAAGTAGAATTTTGTGAACAGCTCTTTATTCCAAAAACTTATGCTTAAATTAACTTGAAAAACATTTCCTAATTTGTCCAAATGGAAATTTTAACATAAGTCTCTTACGTCATCACAATGCGATAAAGTCTCGTGTTTAAAAATTGCGTAAAGTTTATTATTTATCAAAATAATATTTATCTCGTGACGAATGTTATCGACAATAAAATTATTTAAACCCTCTAGCGTCTTATCTTAAAGAACTTGTTTTAGATAACATCAGAATACAGTAAAGTGCGAGAATAGCTTGAGGAATTGGGTTCGGGTATAAAATTACTTTATTCAGAATCTCCCGTAATGTTCATAATAATTTGATCGCTGTAAACTAGAAGCACAGAAAATATAATGAACGTAACATTAACTGAAATCGTAAAATAAATAGGGCAAGCTAAATAAAACCGTTTAAGAATCTCTTGTCTCAACAACACAAAGCTGTTAATATATAAATTATCAACTTTTAGTTAAATTAATAAGCTTATTTAATACTAAGAAAATACTTAATTATGATCCTCTTTTTACCACCGCCTTCGCTGATATTAACTTTAAAGGTACCCAAACTTTAAACAGAAGTTGCCGTAATTTTGTACTAAGAAGTTCTCGTGCATTTTAATATTTTGATACTATATAAATTACGTTAATTCCCAGCTGTTTTACTAAGGGTTCCACCGTAGGACTAATGAGAGTTTTTTACCCCCTAGTTCTACTTAAAAATGTAGTATTTTCGAATAAAATGAATGGCAACAAATGAGAATGTCTTTAATCTATATAGTATATATAAAGCTGAAGAGTTTGTTTGTTTGAAAGCGCTAATCTCAGGAACTACTGGATCGATTTGAAAAATTCTTTCGGTGTAAGATAGTCCGTTAATCGAGGAAGACTA
>DWPQ01002564.1:0-10459 GCA_018251795.1 Perichares adela | reverse complement strand
CGCTCCCCCGCGAGCAGTACGCGCGCGCCCCCGCCCCGCGCCGGCTGCGGGACTGGGACTGCCTGCTGCACAACACGCCGCCCGACCACCCGCACTGGGCCGAGGTTTTACATTTACATTACATTTTACATTATATTACTCGTGCGAATTGCACGACTTGTGGGTCGCACTGAAAACCAGCAGCCGCTGTTGTCCCGCGGCTACACGCTGAGTGTGAACCCTCACCTTCACCTTTATTGTTTGTTTTATTTCTGATTTTTGTTTCCTACTTTTATTCCTAATTTTTATTTTTTATTATGATTTTTTTATGTTTTTGGGTGAAATAAATGTTTTTCTTTCTTTCTTTCAGGTGCAGCTGTGACGTCACCGCCTCACCACCGCCTCACCACCACCTCACCGACACGACAACACGACCGTTTCGTTATTTACACTTAGTGCTTCGAATTATTTAATTAGTCATTCTTCATATTTTAATGAATTAAACTTTCCGACTGTCCCTCTCGGGTCTCCCTGTAAACGAATGTGAGGTTATTTAAGGACTCTCGAGTCCGTTTACCTGCATTTAAATTGAATAATTAAGTGTGAAACTACAAACATTAATCATTTTAAATTAACTTATTGAAATGTTGGTCGTGAAGCAGTATGTGCCTACAGCTGCGTGTCCGGTCGTTGAACGAACGAAACCGGAGGAGGATTCTAAGTTTAAAACCTTTTGGGCGAGCGCCGTCAACGGTACGCTCGGTGGGCGGTCACAGGGTGCGCACGGTGTACAGGGTGCGCACGGAGGGACCGCGGCCCTCCCGCATTTAAACAAATATGTAGATACTGTGTACATCTTGTTTTTATTTATTTTTACAGGAAATAAATGCTAGTACGCACGGATTTAGTTTTGTTATATAAGTATGTACACATACAGGCCGTAAATCACAGCGTAATGAACACTTCAATGGTACAGTTGTGACACTAAATTCACAAAAAAATATTCAACAATTTTCCTCGCAAATTATTGATTCCCGTGTTGGTCATTTTTGAGCGCGCAAAATCTATTGTGAACAACGCGATAATGCTACGCTCGTGCCTAACCGAACGCATAATTGTTGTATTGTTAGTAGCTATATTATTGTAGGTAACTTGGCCCGTATGTTACATAAGCTTATCAAAAACCCTTAGTACCTACCTAGACTAACGTGAAATCATTCAATAATTGCAAAATGGAACGAATCATTAATAATACTCTAATAATAGCAAATTGTTTTCAACAATCACTTAAATCAATTATTATTACTTCTTATGAGATAAGGTTCGAAATGCCAGCCACCAACATTTCATTTTATTGCATAATCCTGCTCATCGACTGTACATTAGCAGGATTATGCAATGAAACGATATGCAAAAAAATCATCCTTTACAAGGTTTTGAAATGGGACAGCCGAACACGCTCGCAGAATTGAACGCGGTCTCTGCATGGAGCCGCGGCGTCAGCGATACATGTACGTCATACTCGGGTAACTCGGCACGCAGTCCTGCAAATACACTTTCGATCTTACGGCGCATTTAATCGCGAGAATGACCTTCACTCGCGATCACCTTTTCTTTTACGCAACCCCATAGAAAAAATCTGGTGAACGCGGTGGCCGATGACGAGGATCAAACCGACAGATGCAATTAAAGTCAGATATGACACAACCTATGACAGTGTATGACGCACTGGTTAGAAGGCATATGGTCTCCGTATGAGGCTAAGTACGTGACTATGTTGGAGCGTATGAGAAACAATTTCCTTAGGTACCTGTACATGCAACTATACGGTGTTTACCCGCAGTGTCCCTTAATGTACCCCACACTATTTGTTCTAGAAATGGTCGGGCACAATGAACTGAATGTGCGTCGGGAATTTGCGCTGATCGCGCATGTGTTCAAACTGCTGCGCGGTATAGTCCAAAGCCCGGGACTGTTAAGTTATGTTGCTCTCAATGTGCCGGAGCAATACATATGGAGACGCCGGCGTCCGCCACTGCTAGCCGTGCCGATGGCCAGAACCAATGTGCTGGCCAAGGCGCCTACGCGCTTCTTACCAGAGCAATTATAGTAATTAACGAGACCCATGACAGGCTCGACTTACTTTCGTGTCACTTGCGTGAATTCGCAAAAGTAACAATATTTGTTATGTTACTATAGTTTAGTTGATATTAAGATAAGGCCACTCTATCGCATTGGGTGTATACCTGTAAAGATAAAGTGATGTACTTATAAATAGAAGCGTTTTACCTTACATAAAACGCATTTTAAGCTTCTGTATCGTTATTCGAAGCCTACATTATTTGAGAGAAGCATTTCCGTTTCCGGTGCGCGTGTCGGTCATGATACCTACGTCACTTCCGACTACCTCCTTCTTGCAGGTGAACCAGCCGGGTGAGCGAGGTAACTTACGGTATTACGAGCGATTTCAGCTCATTGTGTCTCGCATAGTAAGGAGAATCGAGTCAAAATATTATTCAAATATAGTTAAAGAACTTCTGCACCATAATAATAATTAATTATAGTGTATATATTTTACTCCAGTAAACCAGGCAGAAATGAAGGTGTAGGCTTCGAATAAGGTAATTCGCTTAATATGCGTTTTATTGTAAAGTAAAACGCTTCTATTAGGCTTCTGTACCGTTATTCGAAGCCTACATTATTTGAGACGTGTTTGTTATCGCCTGGTTCGGAAGTGTTGTACGCCAATGTGATATTAATTTAGCGAGAAGAGGATCCGAAATGTGTACTACGAAGTGTGATATATTAATTGTCATCCAGCTGACCACATTCAACGACGTTTAAGTGGAGTGAAGAACGAAGAAAATGAAAGCAAAATCTGAAGAGCTATTAATTTTTAATTATGTAGTAGTGCAAGGAAAATAAAAATAAATGATACTTTCAATATTGTTGTTTTATTATTATGCATAACTTAAACATGAAAATATGTGATAATCGACATGAAAATAATGTTTTTCAATTAAAAAACCTAAAAATCATGAATCATCATGAACATTACACTTGTATTATGTAATAGAAATTGTGCAATTAATTACAAATAGGTACAAACAATTTTCTAGTAGTCGTTTGCGGCTGAGGAACATTCTTGATTTCTCGACAGTAATACTTTCGGAAAGTGTTTTCTGATCGCCAGTTCCCATGGCTCAAAATGTCATCAATGCCACAATTCTGAGTGCAACGCTTAGAAGCGACTGCAGGTCTGATGCTCCCTGGGCTGGCTTGTATACCTGCTGGAAAGAGAATTTTTCTGACCCAATTTGCAATTACTGTTCGTGTAGCTCCTTTCGGGTTACCACTGGTTGTCAAAAACAAGTTGTTACTGTTGTTACTATTACATTGCCTGCGTCTTGAATCTGACAAGGTGATCCTCTTGATCCAATAAGTTGGGTCCAAGGGCAAGCTATCTGTATTCTGAAGCAAACGCCGGCCGGCTTGTTGATTGCTACTAGAATCTGTCTTGGAACCGAAACGGGGCCATAGTATTATTTAGCCCTCGGTGATGATACAGTTGTCAGGGCTGACAATGACCTTTTAAGGCGTACAGGACGGCCAACATTTCTCGTTGGTTGGAATGAAGTTTCGATTCCTCTGTGGTCCAATATCCCGACATCTTTATGTTGTCCAACTGGGCACCTCAAGCAAGCTCCGATGCGTCTGTTACCAAGTAATGAGATACAGGGATATGACGAATTACGGAGCCACTGTCTATGTTGTGGAACCGCCACCTCAGTTCGCCTAGTGCTAAGGCTGGTATTGGATAGCGCCGACCGGACCCCTGAGGTAGCAGGGTATTTAGATGTCTTAAGAGCATCCGATGGTACAGACGACCTCTTGGAACGGTAAAACTGGCAAAGTTTAGAGACCCTATTAGACTTTGTACTTCTCTTAGATTTGCAGTTTTCCGAGTCATTAATATTTTTATCTTGTCCCTTATATTTTTTTTGTTTTTGAACCGGTAATTCCTTGCAGTTCAAATGTGGGTTCCATAGTATTCCTAAAAATTCTACACTTTTCTGGGGTATTAGGGCCGATTTTTCCCAATTCACAATCCAACCTAGCTGTCGAAGGGTTATCAACACTTCGTGAACCTGGTTTTCCAGAGTGTGAGCGTTTTGGTTCGCTATCAAAAAATCGTCCAAATATACAATTACTCGTATTCCTCGTTCTCCGAGTACTTCGGCAACCCAATTGGTTAGAGACGCAAAGATCCTCGGCGCACATGCGAGGCCAAAAAGGAGGCATGTCATTTGAAATAGAGACCCTTTGAATATCAGTCGTAGAAAACATCTGTGGGCCTCCGCAACCGGGACGTGAAAGTAAGCATTGGATAGGTCTATTTTTACTAGCCAATCCCCTGTTTGCAAAAAGTCGGAAATTCTGACAATGTTTATGAGACGGAATTTTTTCCCGATCACAAACCAATTTAGGTGTTTCAGGTTGAAAATTGGACGAAGTGCTTCGTTGCTTTTCGGCGTTAAAAATAGTGGTGATATAAAACTGGAACTCTTGGTAGCCGGTTCCAGGACGCCCAAATTCAGCATTTCGAACACAGCTAACTCCATCTCTCTTGTTTGAGGAGTATGGTATTTTTTTATTTGTGGTACACGTAGCGGGGTTTGCGATGAAATGGTATTCGAAACCCTTGAATATTTATTAGCAAGGATGGAGGTGCGTTTAGTGACCTCCATTACGTTACGAAGGTGTCAAGTCGACACGCTCGGAAACCGTCAGAATCTTCTTTTCTGTGGCTGTGCCCTGCGCGGGATATTAGCCCTATCGGAAGACCTGTGGTTATTTGCATGAAAGTATCCTTCATTCCCCTGTGCACGACCAATTCGTTGGCGCAAAGGTCTATTGTTTTGGGGGTCACTATTCCGTTTCCGACGTAAATTCCCTTGCGCGGGATATGAATTTTGATATTGAAAACCCTGCCTAGGCAACTGTGGATTTGTAAGAGATATAGCCATATGTTAAGTCGTAGGTACCTTGCGCAGGTCCCTTATTGTTTGTGTTTGAATTAACAGTAATGCCCGCTTGCGCAGGGGCTTTCATTTGCGACGGTGCACGAACCGGTCACATAGTTTTGATGACACCGCCATTTTTCTCGAATGCCGCCGATAATAATTTCTTATCTAAGAGGTTTTCACACGTAGGCGGTATTTTGCGAAGCGACGCCTTAACATACTTATCCTTGACTGAACTTAAAATACTGTCACGCCTTTGTTGAATTAAATCCTCATGATGACCACAGACAAGCTGTAGAGCATCACGAGATATTTTCTGGAAATTATCCTCAATAAAAATCTCATTAATTTTATCTTGAATTAAATTCGGCGACAAATCATTGGTTTTAGACCATGATAGAAAAGTTTGAAAGCCGCTCTGTGCAGCCTGCATTTGTTTTACAAGAGCTTGGGTGACAGCCGCAAAACCACGCTCGCAAAGGCTGAGGTTACTGTATCTATCATAAGGATTTAGTTCCTCATTTGTGTCCAGGTCAGTGAACCCTGGATAAGAGCAATACTGTTTCTGTACGTCTGCATATCTAACGTTTGACCAATCTTCACAATCCAGATGCTGAATGGACTTTAATCTAGCTAATAAATCCTCTGAAGTTTTTGATATGGCAGGCTCTTTAAGCATTGTGGTAATAGGTAAATTTATATGGGAGGGCTCAAGAGAAGGCCGAGAGTGACCAGAGGTGGATGGCTCACCATATAATTCACCACTTACGTTAGCGTCTACCCTATCGCTATAGGGGCTAGACTCGTAAGGAGGATCAAAAGCTTGGTAATTATTAGACAAAACATTCATAATATTACTCACCTGTTCTGAAAGGTACCTTATTTGTTCACCATATTTACGCCGTTTTGCAGCACGATCCTTCCGCGCAGTTTCTCCCGTTCCTCTGCTTTCCTCTTCGTACCTTGAGTGCAATCATCCTCAGACGAAGAGGAAGACGAACTCGATACCAAATTCATATCCAAATTTAAATCGAAATCTTTCAAAGCTCTCTCTGGCGTCCCCCAGGGATCGCACTTAGGCCCTCTGCTATTCGCTATTTTTATCAACGACGTATACAAATGTTTTAACAATTCAAAGTTTTACATGTTTGCCGACGACCTAAAGTTCTTCAGGGTAGTCAGTACAAATGAGGAACAGCGCTTCTTGCAAGACGATCTAAATAGGCTTGTCATGTGGTGTGATCTGAATAAAATGAGCTTAAACGCAAAGAAATGCAACGTCATGCTTTTCACTAGAAAAAGAAACCCGTTGCAACAAAGATACAGCATAAAAGCTGAGCAGCTGGAAGTGGTACCTATTATTCGTGACTTAGGTGTTACCCTCGACAGAAAGCTCCGTTTTAATATTCACATTGATACCATATGCCGAAAAGCGCTGAAAATGTTAGGTTTTGTCCTTCGCAATTGCAAGGAATTTAAGAACTCAAAAACTAAAATAACTATATACAACTCATTGGTAAGAAGTAGCTTGGAGTACTGTAGCAATGTGTGGAACCCGCATTACGAAGTGTACAACAAAAGATTAGAAAGCGTCCAGAAGAGATTCTTGTGGCATCTTTCATATAAAAACAACATGGCTAGTACTCTAAAATCCTACGAGGACCGCTTGAAACATTTTCACATGAACTCTCTCACCGCCCGTCGTAACTTCTTAGATTGCATGTTTCTATACAAACTCATTAACGGTTATGTTGACTCTTCCTACCTCTTGTCGCAAATCAATATCCGTGTTCCTAGGAATTTACCGAGAAGTATAAATTATGCTCCTTTCCATAACAAATTGGCAAAATCCAATCTAGAATATAACGCCCCCCTGAATAGAATAGTAAGAAACTACAACAGAATTCACAACTCTTATGTTTCTGACGTTATTGATGGTGAAGACAACAACAAGAATTGCAAAAAATTACCTTTGGTTGATGTGTATTCGAACTCTGTTAGTAAATTCAAAAATTTTGTTTGGCAAACTCTCTCTTAATTAATTTTGATTGTAATAAATATTTCATATTCTAATCTTTAATTTAAGTCATTTTAAAATTTTATTAATTTAATTTAACTTTGTATAATTTTTGTAACATACAACTTTTTTTTTTTTTTTTTAAATAAAAATTATTATTAAATCAATTATTATATCAATGGGTAAGAATTTAAAGTAATGTAAATTTTTTATACTTGAAAGAATATTTTTCTTATGTTAATAATTTCAATTTATTCTAATATCTATGTTAAAGTTATGAATTGTTGAAAGTAATGTATTTAATTATGTAGTGATTGAAAAACAAAACAAAAACATTTTAAACTGCATGTCATTACCTTTATGTAAGATGTTTACACCTGTAAGTAAGATAGCACTAATGTATAAAATAGGCCATGTATTTACAAATGAGTTCAGTGTATATCTTGTTGGTGTGACGAAATAAATAAATAAAAAATAAATAAATAAACACAAAAATCCCAAAATGATCACCACATAAAATCTACCTCAAACAAAACTAGAGTAACTTGGCAGGTTATCAATAAAAATAAAGCTAATTTTCCCCAAGAAGACATTCACAAAATATTTGTGGAGGGAAAAGAAATTCATGACCCACGAGAAATCTCAAATTACTTTAATAATTATTTTGCTGACATAGTTACAACTAGCAAAAAAGACATAATTCATAACACTTTGACATACAATAATCCTAATTCAATATTTCTGACTCCTGTAATACCGTGTGACATAAATTCTATAATTCTTACTTTAAAAAATACTAATAGCTGTGGTATGATGGGGTAATAACTAAAATTATTAAAGATGTCGCCCATATATTTTCTCCCATTTTATGTTTTTTAATTAATTTATGTCTGGAGAATGTTCATTTTCCCGAAGATTTAAAACAATCTGTTATTAAACCTTTGCTGAAGAAAGGGGATCCCTGCAATATAAGCAATTATAGACCAATAGCCCTAATGTCCATTTTTGCGAAAATTTATGAAAAAATGATTTTTAAAAAGCTCTACGTATTTCTTGAATCGCATAATATACTATGTGAAGAACAGTATGGTTTTAGGCACAATAAATCAATAAATATGGCTATTTATAAATTCTTATATAAAGTTATGAGCAACGTTGATAAAAGGGAGCCGGCCATTTCTCTATTTATCGATATTTCCAAATCGTTTGACCATGTAGATCATAAGATTCTACTCCAAAAAATGTTCTCATATGGCATCAGAGGGAACGCGCAAGATCTCATAAAATCATATTTAACAGGGAGAACACAAACAACCAAGGTAACTAGAGTAAGTGAAAACACAAAGACAGAAATAGAATATGAATCAGAAAGAAGATTTATAAAATATGGCGTTCCACAGGGTAGTGTTTTGGGTCCTCTTCTGTTTCTCATATAAATAAATGATTTACCAAGCAGTATCCCTTTCAACATAACACTTTTTGCTGACGAAAGTACGATATTGTACACAGGTGAAACTACAAATATTGAAAAAATAATTAATTCATCATTGACATCTATAATAAAATGGTTTAATCATAATAATTTGATAATAAATTTAGATAAAACAAAAATATGTAATAAATTTCAAGCAAAAACATAAACATGACAAATTAAACATAAATTATTTAGGGACTAACTTAAAAGAGACTGACGTTACAAAATTTTTAGGCTTACAAATAGACGCAAACTTAAATGGAAAGCTCATGTCGATCAAGTCCGCAAAAAGCTCAGTAAGTTCTCATATGCATTACGAAATCTGAGAAAAGTTGTAAATATTGATGTCACTGTGACTGCTTATCATGCTTACATTGCCTCGACATTGAGGTATGGAATAATTTTTTGGGGTAACTCGACAGATAAAAACGAAGCATTTATAGCTCAAAAAAGATGTATACGAATAATATATTGCATAAAGAAAAGAACGTCGTGTAAAGAATATTTTAAAATGGCTAAAATCTTGACTCTACCATGTATTTATATTTTAGAAACTGTGAATTTTGTTAAAAATAACATTGATGAATTCAAATTCAAATCGCGAGCAAGGCATAAAGACAAAATAATTACCCCAGTGGCAAAATTACCTTACTCAGACAAAGTGTATATTGTATGGCACCACTTCTCTACAATAAACTACCAAAAAGCATACGGACCATATCAAAACCTGAGCTATTTAAAACCCAAGTGCACGATTTACTGCTTAAAAAGTGTTATTACTCAATCAAAGAATTTCTGGACGATGAGTTTTGATTGCAGTATTCCACTGTGGATTGGTCTGGTTTATTTTGACACTTATTGATTTGTTTAATAAGTCTATATTTAATTAAGTATTAATTAACTTTAATTGGTCTGTCTATTGATATTATCCACTTTCTCTTATATTCATTTTAGACTAAGACAAATTATTATTGTACGCCGTATGGCAGGACATAGTGAATAAATCATAACTTTGTCACCTGTATATTAAGTGTCCCCAATAAATATGCTTTGACTTTGAAAATAATAATGAAATTTTATTCAAAGTTGTCTTTACGAACACTTTTCGAAAGTCTTTACGACATTGCCGTGTCGCTTCAGCAAATCTCTACCATGAATAGGCCCTGGAAGAAGAAGCGGTAAGACATATAAAGCGTTAGTAATAGTACAAACAATAACCCAGTTTTGTTATTATTAAACTATATTAACATATGTCATATACAATAATTTTAATTTGACATAATCACCACTACCTTTTAATCTTAAAGTATTTTTGAATTTTAAGACTAAAAGAGTTTAGTCTTAAAGTATTTTTGAATTGTCTAGATTTCTTACAAGGATTACACTCTTCTCGCAGTATTAAATTCTAGTTCATAACCACGATGGTGAGACAGATTTAAATATCGGTTTCCTACTAAAACAAACACCCCAATCACATCCCAGATTCGTATTAAACCTCTAGATTTCATCGAACTCATAAGTTAACCTTCGTCTAACCCTTGTTTAACCTTTATTGTATCGAAAAAAACCTTTACGCCTCACCCTCTTATTCACCTCCTGTGTGTGTTTCACCCTTAGCGACGAAAGTTTGATGGAAACATATATAATTCTTTTTACGCTAATGTTTACTTATTGAACTAAACCTAACCTAACCTGGTTTCCTTATACCCTCCTAGAATGAACCTGGATATGTTTTTACTTACTAGCATTGCCCGCTGCTTCGCTCGTGGAAAGCTCCCAGTTGGCGAGATTTTTTAACATTTAATTATATTTCAGTAAAATGACATAAAATTGTAATGCACTATTGCCTATAACCTTCTCAAAGTATTGCACGATCTTTTAGTAAAATACGTACAAAAATCCGTTCAGTAGATTTTGAGAAAAAGGGGCACATACATGAGGGGACTTTGTTTTATAATAAGTATA
>DWPQ01002563.1:0-10460 GCA_018251795.1 Perichares adela | reverse complement strand
CCATTAGGCATTAAGCTCGCCCTTTGTTACATCTTGTATCTTGAGGTGACAATAAAGTTTAATAAAATAAAATAAAAATAAATGTATTAGAAACTAGCCGACAGACTTTATCCTGCCCGGAAGCAAACGCCTGAATCAGGATAATGTTTTTAGTAGAACATTGTTTTTATGTGTCTCGTAAAACAATGTAATTCCTGCCTAATCTGCTTGTTTAGTAAATTTTTATTACTCTAAATAGGTAATACTCGCCTTCCGTGGTTATCTATCTATACTTACTAGCTTATAAAACAATTTTTAGAATGTAATGTTAAAATCTCGCCTGCACAGCTAGTACGAGTGTATTTGTACCAGAGCCGCGCTTAAGGAGCCAAAGAGTCACATACGGCTCTGGAACTGCACTTTACCGGCCACAGGCAAGATGAGAATTAATTACGATTACCTTCTCAATGTAAGATGAGACCTGAGCCGAGCTGTGGAAGAAGAATAGTACATTAAGATACGAGCGACCTAAGTGGTTCATTGCACGGAGTGTAGTTAGCGGTGCTAAACGTAGTGCAATGATAGACCACGTAGGTGACAAGTATCGTATATTATTTTATAGCACTGTGTGATATAAACCCGCGAACGGATGCGACCGTGCTTGAAGTGCGGGTTTAGATCGCACCAGTGCTATAAAATGTTTTATGCGATCAAGTGACATAAAATATTTAATTGATAAGTTAAATCGTTAAGTTAGTTCTGCCAACCTGCACTTGGCGAGCGTGGTGGACTATAGCATCAAACCTTGAGCACCCGAGCCCAGCAGTAGGACAATTATGGGTTGTTTTCCGAATGACCCCGTTACAGTTTTCATAATAAAACTTCAGCTCCGGCTAGTTAAGGCTCTTTTCAAGCATTTTCCTAGACAGTTATATCACACTGAATTCAAACAGCGCATTGCTGTATTTTCGCCTGAAGAGAGAAGACTAAGGAGGACAGGGAGTATAATTTACGGTCACAAAAGAACATATAAATCCCTCGAGTGCACATTTTACGAAAGACGACAGATAGGAAAAAGTTTTTGTTTTAAGCAAATGTAGCCGCTTATCGTTAGAAGAATTTTATGCTCATTTTTAGTCTTAAATAAAAGCGCAAAGTGCGAATCGGACTCGTACTCCGTTTTATTGTAAATCTATCCGGGAATAATATCAATTTCCTAGGAAATTATCTTACAAATTGTATCAAGTGCCGTTATTGTGTGTCGTTAAAATAGGCGAACACTAATGAAACAATTGGTACCTGTCCATAATATTTAGGATTGACGTATTTCATAGCGAAGTCGTGATACTATTGCTTGTTGAGGTGCAGAAAACGTGGAATACCTGAGAGTTTTCTTTGTTCTGTAAGTTGGGTGACATCTGTCAATCCGCACTTGAACCACGTGGTTGACTTTACAATTCGAGAACTTAAGGCCAATGAATTAGAATGATCAACCGAAGACCAGAAGTGGGTTATTAATAGGTTGTAATGATGAGGTATTTGATGACACAACAAAAAATAAAACTTAAGATTTGCCTCCAAAAATATCTGGTTCGTCAAAACCGGATATGAATCGAAGATTCGGGTCGAGGTAAATAACCTACCTGGATAATCCTATCCGTGAGTCGGTAGGATAACAAAACTCAAAACAAAGGCTTTGGCTTATGCCAATACGGTATTTACTATTCAAGTCACGCTATGGGTTTTGTACATATTGGTCTGTAAGACAGAAAGTGACCCAATTCAAAAGTTATTTATTATTTTTAACAGTTTATATCAGAAAATAAGAGCTTTAAAAACATACAAAAGCTGAATTTTATAAATAGCTCTTTATTTTTAAATATATATCTAAGTCGAAACAATTTTGAATATAACATAAATAACGATTAATAAAATTGAACTTAATTGTCAATCTGCGTAATAGTAGAATTCAAATTGATTATTTTCAGTACGATAGACTTAAAAAAGAACCCAATAAGGGCTTCACCTTCACAGTATCGCCGAACCCTAAAAACACGAACACATTTTCTCTCCACAAACACGCTTTGAAACAGTTTACAAAAGCCTTCTTATTAAAATATAAGCTGTAATTATTTCGCTCATTAAGTAAACAAATTCCCGCCTCAAA
The DNA here is from genome assembly GCA_018251795.1 of Perichares adela. Classification (NCBI taxonomy): domain Eukaryota; kingdom Metazoa; phylum Arthropoda; class Insecta; order Lepidoptera; family Hesperiidae; genus Perichares; species Perichares adela. The sequence goes on along the minus strand of DWPQ01002563.1, from coordinate 8,314 downwards.
AGCCCGTATAATTCCGTCCTGCATGCGTTGAGACACAACACAAATACACAACATCCGGGCCTAAACAAATATTTAGCATCACTGAGCCAACCGACTACATATCTATATCCACATATTGAAAATCTAACATCTGAGTATACATTATGTAGGTACAATCACATAAATAATAGCTAGATGTCTTCTACGTCGTTTCCTTATGACTGAGGGTCGTGGTCATCATAAGTGGTTCTTTTAACAAGGGTCTTAGGCTTCTCTGTCTTGGGAAAGTTGTATAGATGCGTGGATGGTGGATTTACACGCCTGTTTTATGGTATCTGTCAAACGGGTGGGTGATCTCCCTCTAGTTTTCTTTCCTTCCACATGGCCTACCACTATAAGTTTTTCTAAATTATCTGGTTCGCGCCGAAACACGTGCCCAAAGTACTTGAGAACCCTAGATAGAACCCAGCTAGATGTACAAAAGGCAATTAGAACATGGATCATGATTATCACAACCCATAATTATAACACTGCTGACTTCGGGTCTAAAAACTCTAAACCGTGAGAGACTTTAAAATCGTCCAATCATCCCAATTGCACGTTCAATTATGGAAAATACAGCTAGCCTCGTACAATGGGAGCGCATTGGTAAAAGTCCCACACCCTCATGAACATGGAGAACTCGCAAGTTTTTTACGATGTTTTCCTTCACCGAAGCAAAGCATGATACAATTTTGGTAGACTTTGCACACCTTCGACATTGTTTTGGAGAAGTCGTAGGTTTCCTTACGATCATTTTCTTTACCAAAGCAGATAGTAATTACTAATACGAACATAACTTTACAAATCAGAGGTGCGTGAAAGGTTCCCAGGCACGCCATTTATCAGACCAATATTCAGACCACTAGGCTACCACTTGTTAGAATAAGGATATCACTACTATACTCGTATTCTCTATTACTACCTAAATTGAAATCAATTTGTAGGGTAAAGGGTCGACAACATAATCTATTGGATAAAATGAAAGCAATATCGCACGTTGATTCAATCAAACCACTCGTAATTCGAGGCAGATATTTCTATAAATTGAACGTTGGCTTTCAAATTAATTATCGCCAGTGAACCGCATTCGATTACACTCTATAAAATCAAAAGTTTTCATATAAAATATCGCCACTGAAGTAAAAGATCGACATTAAATTTTATACTGCGGTTGAGGCATCTGTTACTAACGGATAAGAGAAAAGAAATTTGTACAACTCCATCTAGCGATAACAATGCGAACTAAATAAGTAATGATAATTTGACTTTATATATTACTAGTGATGTTCTCGTCATCGACACTATACACGCTAAATATATGTAATACACTTTGACATGGTAATAAACAATAGACGGATAAGTCACGATTATGACAGTGTTTCTAAACTTATACTTAGTTAAAAAAATTGCCTTGGCTGAAAACCGAACCCGTGACCCCAGCAGTCAGTATCTCTATCAACTAGGGTACAGGGTTGGTGTATTACAATACATAGAAAAGCTCTTGCAAAAGTCGATGCTAGTTCAAATTGGGACAATTGTCCTAAGTGACAGTGACATATAGATGTCAACTATTACGTATTCTGTACTCGCTAGGAAATATTTCTATGGTAATTTATATAAACTCCCTCTAGCGGATATATAGCAAACCAAATTTGTCATACTAGTGCTATAGTTTGACGTCTGATAGAAATGCGTGGGTATCAGAAGTTGCCATTCCGACATCATGAATATTCTAATGATTGTTTCTAAACTGCAATCAAATTAAAATAAAACAGTCGCAACATCCGCTGTTTATTATTTTACGATTTCATTAATGTTTCCGTCCTTCGTGTCGAAAATGGTTTTTGTAAATGGAACATAATGAGACTGGATAATTTTTATAGTCTTTAGGACTGACGAAAAAGCAGACAGGCCAATGTTAGGTAGTCACCTATGTGTAACCAGAGGATTCGCTCATGCATCGTCGGCCCTAAAGGTATCTTTTTACGGCTTTCTTGTAAAATCCCATAGTACTCTTAGGATTTTATGAAGGCCTATAGCATCAATAGTTTAACTCGGAGTTTAGAGATCAACCTTCTGTCCGCTTGAAGCTGTAAAGGTTGCTAGGGGCAACAGGAAAATGTCCATGTCCATCAAACACAACCTGCATACCTCAGAGTTCTTCATAAAGTTCTGGAAGGTGTGTGAAGTGAAATTTTGTGCACGTGTCCAGCGCAGACTAGTCACTGTAAGAAAAGACAGAAGCCCAGCGGTGGGACAATTGTGGATTGTGAGAATGAAAGCAATACAACAACCCAAAATTATCCCACTGCAAGGCTCTGATCTTCTCTCACACTGAGATCGTTGACGTAATCGCATGTTAGGATAAAATTATACAAATAATCGAAAAAACCAGCAATGCTCTTTTTCATCAGATTTACGATACGCTAAAACAAATTTCAGTCAATATTAAACCAAAGCTTTGCAGTCGAATAGTGCTTTGCGTTATGAGCACATTATTTAGAATCGGCTTTATCAGGATTTGCCAAAGATCGAATCGAAAGAGGAAAATCGGATAATAAATATAGTGTATTGCGAATGGCGCCCCATTACAGTGTCGTGAAGCTGGATTACTTGGTACGACGAACGGGACCGTCACGTCATTGCAAGTATAATCTGTCTTATACCGACGAGAGATATATCAGATGTACACGAAATCGATTCATATATAAGTGGGAATGGATATAAATGGAACAATGTATCGATAAGTTAATTCGCAAATTGGCTTTACTATTTGTTGTACTTGCATTCGTTTGAAATTCTGGTTGCATTCCAAACTTTTTGAAGTAAAAACTTCTTTCGGCGTTGGGCACTTTTTGAGTGAAGAAAAAATATTGTTGAACTCGCATTATCGTCTCCTAACGCTGTCATAGCAAGAACGCAATTTCTTTTCATTATAATATTAAATCATAAGGCATAATCATTAAGGCATAAGATTAAATCAGTCTGAAGTGTCAACATTCAGTCAGTATTGTAGATTAGAAGTGTAATTTTTAACTGAACAATTTTTGGCTGATACACTTTGTATATGTATAGAATTTATATGAACATAAAAAGAGTATATCTCTTTACAAGATACAGTTTTAAGTTTTCACTTCTAGCAGTTCTCATATCTGCCTCCGATATTTTTGATATGTCCAATAAACTAGCATACGGGCTACATGATGGAAAGTCGTCTACCCCGCCTGTGGACGTCCATAACGATAAAGACACCATCTACTTGCATAGAAGCACCGTGTACACCATGCTTACCACTAAAAAGCAGAAATGCGCATGTTAGTAGCTCTTTGGCACTGTAACCGAAACATATTTAACGACTGTGTTAAAGAGGTTGGTAACCCAAGAAAACCAAGAAAGAACCTAGCCACTATGAAAGAATACCATTGAAGAGGACCACCAGACACGGCCCTCTTACAAGGGTCGTTACAGTCAACCTCGTTTTTCACAGACTAAAAAACAGAATAAATTTTGAATCTGAATTCCATCACAGATCATTGACCGGTTGCGTTTTCAATGCAGATGAACCGAGCTAGCCCGAACCTAATTGGATGTATCAATTAAGACCAGCATTAATTAGATTCTTAGAAATACACTAAGATTTAATCATCATGGCATTCTCTGCAAGATTAGATTAGTTTCGAAGAATCTGCACAAGATAATTATTTTATTAATATATTTATACGAAGAAACGGATAATTAATTTGTTGTAGAATTTGCAGTATTAAAGCAATGTTAATTGGTAATAAAATACGAAATGATAGGCTAATATAAAAAGATCAGGTATTTTCTCGTAGATCTATAATTATCGCTCAAAAATGAAGTTGCGACGGTTGTTTTATTATTTTAAATCAGTAGCCGATTAATAATCGGACTGATCATCGCCCCTGATGCAGGTCCGTGACATCAAGTACATCACAGGAGTCTTGCCGACGAAGATGGAAGCAGATATCCTGCTTATTAATGGCTTCGATGGATACTGCAACCTGCAACCCATCGTAATATTTCACGCTTGATTCCAGAAAAGTGTAGGTAAATCATGGAATCTGCCAACCCGCACTTGGCCAACATGGTGGCCTTAAACCCTGTCGGTATTAGACTCCTCTAATACTGTGGACTTGGGTCTCCACCCAAGCCCAGCAGTGGGACAATTATTAGACACGTGGGTAATAAACAGTGAATAGGTTAAGTTAGCGCGCTTCATCATCTATGACTAGGTACTTCACCACGTACCATCAGGTAGGATCGTAAGCACTAACTTATCTAATGTAAAAAAAGCTTTCCACTATGAATTAAACATTTGGCATTCAACTGATGCAGAGCTTGACAACCCCAAATGGGACCTAGCGGCATAAGCTTATCCATTGCCCAGATACACCACGTACAAATGAAGTTGGATGGATACAAGGATGGATAAAGCCTCTCACATATGTGATCGTAGTAAGCATTAAAGTTGGAACACGTGAAAAATAAATTCACTCGAAACTCGTTTTTCTTTATCTTAATAGCTCCATGTTGGGAGTAAATATTTATAGCACGATGACTGCAGCTAAGCGGAGCGGTGCAATTAGGCTACGTACACACCAAAGTATAACTTAATTATTATCTTAATAGGTATATCTAGTTCCACATAGGTTAAGAGATAATACTGTATGTGTGTGTATCGTATTAAAAAATGCTATTGAGCTTTTTTCGCCGTTTCAGAAACAGTGGCAGAAGAAGTCAGCCGTTTCAGAAACAGTGGCAGAAGAAGTCAATGTTTAAGTTCAGTGATAGAATAAGTGATACATAAACTAATAAATGATTATGAATATATTTCAAGTTGTACTTAGTGTTAAATAAAGAATTATTTACCAGCGAACCTTTAGTCTAAGCAGATATCGATGACGGCGGTATTAAAATTTTAATAAAAATTAAATTGAAAGAAAACATAGAATATAGAAAGAAGACAAAAATCAAAGTGATAGTTGCCGTACAACTCCGAAACAGCTTGACCGATTTTTATGAAATTTTATACATACGTATAATATTTAGTAGGTATGAAGTTGCAAACTATTTTTAAACCAGTAAGTGATAAAGGTGGTTCACTCCAAATATTTTTTTCATTTTTTTGGCTATTTTTTTATTTTATTGTGATGTGGCATTAAAAATACATTCAACCCTTAATTTTACTCAATCTACCGCCAACTCCAAATTTTTAATACAATAATGTATATGGCAAAACAACGTTTGTGGAGTCGGCTAGTAATAAGTATGTAGTAGTCTCAAGCCAGCATAACTTTACGGCTTTTCCGAGCTTAAATAATAAATTGTAGTCCAATTAATGAGTGTGAATTCACCTTTACATTAGCGGAAGAGCCGGCGTTAATTTATTTATTGTTCGGTGGTGCGGCATACAAATTGCGTGTACGTATTTATTTGTGTGAAGTGTTTGTTTTGGGTATTCCACGGTGAATTAGAGAGCTTTCATTAAAGCACATTACAGTCGTGTTTGACATGAAAAATATCTAAACGGACTTGAATGAGAAGAACACGAGCCAGTTAAGGTTTATACTGAAGGTTTAAACGATCTCTTCAGGAATCAGCGAATTGATTCGGTTCAATTCCAGATCACCATAGATATAATAAGTGTTTCTTTCGAGTCTTCGATGTTTGAAACGTAAATGTGTAACGCAACATAACGTGCATAGAAGACTTGTTCATGTGTGTGTGATTAGTAATTGACTAATAATAGAGTTAGGACCTTGGCATTAAGTTTAGTTCTAGGTCTGGCAATAAAGTTTAAATAAATACACAAATGTTAATTATTGTTATTATTATTACAAAATTTATTTACTTCGTCTAATTTCCACGAAACTAAGTAATTACCACGCATTGTTATAAAAAAATGTTTGTTTAAAATGCACAATATAAAATTCCCCTAAGTTCCTGCTACCGCCCTACTGTGACAGTTACCCTACCTATAAACCCTACGTTTTAAAACCCTCAATTCCCATCTAGCACTCTTCCTACCCTACCTGAGCACCCTGCCCTTAGCTGACGTGTAGTGTTGCCAACTTCAGTGAGCTAAATATAGACTGTAATAAAAATCACTAATGCCCTGACACGGCATAAGTTCATTATGGATGTTAAAATTACTTTTATTTTTTATTTATCTACATAAATAAATACAATTTGAGTGTCTGTTTGTAATACTAAAATAACTACCTTTTACCATGCATAATAATATACGCGGTGTATATACCAAAATAAGTTTTTTTTATTTTGTTTGTTTGTCTGTTTATTCCGGCTAATATCTGGAACGGCTGGACTCTCACTGGAAGATAGCTGATGTAATTAGAAGTAACTTAGGCTACATTTTATGTTAGAATTCCCGCGGGGTCCGGATTTAAGCGGAAAAAACTCTGTGATATGATGACGCAGGCAGACACACTAGTAGAGACGCGGGGACAGCTAGTGGTAAAAAAATCTTAATTGTCACAATAAGTCTCAATATTGAAGGAGAGAGTATGTGGTTTGCTCAATACATTAAAGAAGAGAATAGAAAAATAGACATTAAAATTGTACATAGCACGATTCTATATATTTATACCTACCTACAGATTTAATGTAAAGTTAGTTATCAAGTTAATAAAAGTAAAGTGTAAAACACTAATAAAAGTATATTAAAAGACAAAGACAATCAGTTCTTTTTTCAAAACTTCAACATTGGGTCATTCTGAATCCTTGTAGTATCAATTACATGTCTGTCTTTATGTATTCGAATAATTCCTGTCTGTCATTTGTTTCAGAGTAAACGTACGTGACAAATACGCAAACATACGTATAAATAGATCGTACAAAAATTCAGTTTTTTGATCATATACGGAATCCTGAATATACTTATAGAAATCCTTATACGATTATTATTTATGGCTACATTATTAGCACAGCATCAATTTTAATGCATTCAGCCAAGCCCTAGTCAGACTGCGTTCCCTTTGATTTCCACCCTTAAGAGATTGTTCTTTCATTTTCTCGAGTGACACTTACGTTTAAGCTTTTAGTTCTAACGTCACGATATCGCAGTATGATTATGATGATTGCTAAATGGAAACCTAACGATTATGTCACAAGTCCTCTGTCTATCCTTGAGGCCAAGCCAACCTCATCTGCAGGCTTAGAAACTAATGGCAATCTCTACCAGTCAACCCTAGGTGATGTGATATTCTGTTGCATCTACTAATATTATAAATGCGAAAGTATAAAAAGTTCTCGGAGGTATGTACAGTCTTCCAACCCGCACTTGGCCAGCGTGGCCTTAAATCCTCTCTGTATGAGAGGAGTTCCGAGCCCAGTAGTGGGACCATTATGGGCTGTTAAGTATGTATGTTATGTAAATGCGAAAGTAACTCTGTCTGTGACATGATCACGGATATGCTGAACTGATCGTGATGAAATTTCATATTCGACGACCTTGGGATGAAAATACGCTACAAAGTTTTCCCATTCTTTTTAGTATTTCCAGGAATTTTATTGTTTACGAGACATATGAAAACAATGTTCTATAAAAAGATTCTCCTGGTCTAGTCACTGCTTTTCTGTGCATGACAAACTCTGCCGGGTATATACTAAATTACAAATTAATAATTGAATAAATGAATTGTGTACCGTGAAGACATGGTTGTGGGTAGAAACAATTTACTATAGTGGGTAGTTTGGTACTTGGTTACTAAACTTTTAATTATGAGAACAAATGGCAAAGGATGTTCTATTATGTTCCGTGATACAGTGTGGGCTTAATTGATTTTGTTATGAACAAAAAGTTTCACGAAACTCTCTCATTACCTACTTCCCTTTGTTTCGTTAATCGATTTCTGAGGAAGGTTGAGTTAATTCAACGTTTGTCTACAGATAATAGAAGTAACTAACACAACGGTTACTAGTCTATTTAGAAATTAATTATCACTTCGAAAACATTGTGGGGAAACCTGAGCTTTCTATAAAGCTTTAGGTGTATGAAATCTGCTAGTCCGAACTTAGTTTTTTTTTTTTTCTGATGGACATTCTGCTGTTGGCCCTAGCGGCCTTTACAGCTTCACGTGGACAGACTTAATGGACAGACCGAACTTAGCGAGTTTGTACCATCTCATCTTCACTAGTTACTGCAAATTATTAGTATTTTACGGGTACTCACGATAAGTTGAGCCGTGACCACGATCCATGTAACTGGGTCGAAATATCGGCAAACAAATAAACAAATATATATATCGTGAGT
>DWPQ01002562.1:0-10461 GCA_018251795.1 Perichares adela | reverse complement strand
TTAGTACGAATTAAACCACTGCAAAGGCAACACGCGTATATTACTTCCCGATCAAAACCTATACAGTCCACAACCTTATTACATTGAACATATGGTCGAATTACGAGCCGGATTAAGTGTTATCGCTAAGCATCGACGGCCGGCGAGCGAGAACAAAAGGATTGCATTCCAACGTTATTCATCGTGTATCTGTTCGTTTTACGAAGTTATTACGACTCATTGCAAGTTATAAGAAAGAATCTACGTTTTGAATGGATTATAGTGATTATATTACAAAATGAGCAACACTACCGAACAATTAATTAATGTTTTGGAAGAAACGGCGGGAATCCTGCAGAAAACTCAAATAAATCTTAAGAAATGCCCGAAGTCACGCCTTACAAGAGGTTATGTCGAAACAAGACAGCGAAGTATTGAAGAATATTGGAAGATATTTAAGTCTACGCACACCGAACTAGTGAAGGTTACACCGAGACCGAAACAAAACGAAATTCCGTATTTCGCTAACGAGACGTTTTATATAGTGGAAGATTTGTATTTATGTCTACAAGGAGATTTGACGGACATGATGGGCGCTGCACACGCATTGTCGGATGCCGGTACGTCGCAGGATTCTACGATGTGTGATCAGAGAACGAGTCTTGTTAAACTGCCTCGAATACAACTTCCTATCTTTACGGGGACCTACGATACATGGCCAACGTTTCACGACTTATTTGCTTCGATGGTACATAATAATTCGTCGTTAAGTAAAGTACAGAAGTTGCATTTTTTAAAATCCAGTGTCAGCGGCGAAGCCGAGCTATTGTTACGTAATATAAACGTAACGGAAGATAATTATGATCAAGCGTGGCAAACATTAAACCAGCGTTTCGGGAATAAAAGATTAATTATCAATTCAATACTAAAGAAGATATTTGCACAGAAGAAAATTAACATTCCAACGGCAAGTACAATTAAAAGTTTATTAGACACGACTACAGAATGTTTGAATAGTATTCAGAATTTACAAATATCAATCGATACGTAGGATCCGATAATAATTTACGTCGTTGTTCAGAAGTTAGACCCAGAAACACATAAGGCTTGGGAAGAGAATATATACAAACACAATTCGGAGGAGTTGCCTAGATGGGAAGAATTAAAGATGTTTATGGAGAAAAGGTTTCGTACTTTAGAGTTAGTGACACCGACTTCGACTGCTAGAGAGAAAATAATTAAGGAGAAGTCGTTTCATGTTACATCTACTACCTCAACAGACAAGGTATGCAGTATGTGTTGTGACAAACACACGTTGTCACATTGTACTCAATTCAGCAAGCTGCATCCAAAAGAGAGAACTGAGTTTGTGAAGCAGAAAAAATTATGTTTCAATTGTCTGACTGCGGGTCACTCTGCATGGAAGTGTCGCCTACGGGTATGTTGTCGAGTGTGTAAACGACGTCATCACTCCTTGTTGCACCGGGCGACGCCTATAATTCAATCAGATAATACAACTCCACAAACTCAACACAGCGATATCAGTGAAGACACCAAGCACCCTTTGGAAGAACAAGCAATCAACCAAGGTCCAATATCATCATATTTTGCAATGAAGACGTCCACAACATTGCTCGCTACAGCAATGGTTCATGTAAGAAGTAATAATGGACAAATTACAATATTGCGCGCCTTAACTGATCAAGGGTCACAAGCCAATTTTATTAGCGAACGTGCAGCACAGCTGTTAAATGTCAAACGAATACATGCTCAGGGTACCATCACTGGAGTGGGTTCAACACAAACGCCCATCTCTTACGCGGTACAGTTTGACTTACATGCAAGGCATGATTACAACTTTCGAATGCCTATTAAGGCGTACATTCTGAAGTCAAAATATGTCTCAAGGTTACCATCACAAACAATTGCACAGTCATCCTCAAATTGGCCACATTTGCAAGGTCTCACTTTAGCTGATCCAGATTTCAATCAACCAGGTCATATAGATATGCTTCTTGGAGTAGAAGTTTGTGCACACATATTCAAGAGTGAAATAATTAAGGGACCGCCAGGCTCTCCATGCGCCCAAAACACAAGCCTTGGTTGGATCCTTTTTGGAAAAATAAGTGATGAAGGCTCTTCACAAGGGATAAGTGTGATGCATCACTTGGTTGACAATGTAAATGAGATGTTGAAATGTTTATGGGAAGTAGATAATGAAGACAATTACAAAAGATTAACACAAGAGGAAGAATTATGTGAAAGTATTTACAAAAACAATTACATGAGAAATGAAGAGGGCAGATACGTAGTCAAATTACCAATAAAGATTGATAATCCTAAATGTGTTGAAGGGGATACAAGACAAATTGCGATGAGAAGATTGGAAGGTTTAGAAAGGAGATTTCAAAGAAATTATAAGTTAAAATTGGAGTATACAAAGGTGATAGATGAATATTTACATTTAAAACACATGGAAGAAATACCAGAGATTGAACAAGAAAATAAAGCTGTCTACTTACCGCATCATCCAGTCGTAAGAGAAGATAAAGAAACTACAAAATTAAGAGTAGTGTTCGATGCCTCAGCAAAGGGGATGAATAATGTATCGCTGAATGATGAACTTTTGGTTGGACCACAGCTACAGGAAGATTTGAGATACCTGATAATGCGATGGCGCTTATGGAAAGTTTGTTTTATGGCCGATATTCAAACTATGTATAGACAAATTTTAGTAAAACCAGATGACGCTAATTATCAACGTATACTTTGGCGCTACAGCTCTGACGATCCTGTTAAAGAATATCGCCTACTGCGAGTTACATTTGGAACGGCGTCAGCTCCTTATCTCGCCGTCCGGACTATGCACCAGGTAGCCGAAGACGAAGGCCAATGTGAAGAATATGTACATGCGGTACAAACAATAAAACAAGATTTCTTTATGGATGATTTATTATCTGGAAAGGATACAGTTACAGAAGCGGTGAAGCTAGCCAAGGATGTCAGTTATATTCTTGAAAAGGCAGGGTTTATACTTAGAAAATGGTCGTCTAATAGTGAAGAATTCCTGAAAGAATTTGAACCTGAAAAAAGAAGTACACAAGTTACAATAGACATAAAAATAGATGGAAAAATAAGAGCACTTGGACTTACCTGGAACATGGGAGATGATAAATTTGAATATGAAGTAAACTTACCTGACCCACCAAAGATCATAACAAAGAGGAACATACTTGGAGACATTCAACGGCTTTTTGATCCTCTGGGATGGTTGGCACCTGCATTCATACCTGCAAAAAGAATTATACAGCAACTGTGGTTGAAAAAACTTGACTGGGACGAAGAAGTAGAATCTGAAACAAAAAAGAAATGGTTAGAAATAAGACAAGGTTTCGAAGATTTAAAAGATATAAAAATAGGAAGATGGTTACATACCCAAGGTTGTAGAATTGAAGAGGTCACCGTACATGGATTTTGTGATGCGTCCATTTATGCGTATGGAGCAGTCGCGTACCTTCGGGTTCCGACAGACAAGGGTAATTACAAAACAAGCCTTATAGCGGCAAAGGCCCGTGTCGCGCCAGTTAAGCCATTATCGTTGCCAAGGCTAGAATTATGTGGTGCATTGCTCTTGTCTAAACTCTTAAAACAAGTCAGTGAAGCCATTCGTATACCGAAATGTAAATTCTTTGCTTGGACGGACTCCACTGTGGTATTATCCTGGCTACAAGGAGATCCCAATAGATGGCAAACGTTTGTGAGAAATAGAGTGGTTGGTATACTCGATAACATTGGCACTAATTGGTTTCATGTAAAATCATCAGAGAATCCAGCTGATACTGCTTCCAGAGGCATGACTATACCCGAGCTTACGAAACATGAATTATGGTGGCAAGGACGATATTGGCTAAAGAACGAAATCATAGAATTTAATTACCCGAAGAATATATCTACAGACCTAGAAGAAAAAAAAGATATAGGAGTTAATTTAAAATTAGAGAACAATTTAGAAGAACACACTTTAGCCACACAATTTAAAGAATTTGATACATTGTCGGAATTACTAAGATCAATAGCCTATTGTGTAAGATTTATAAATTATAAAAGAGATAATATTATAAAAATAGATTCAACTATAACAACGGAAGAATTAGAAAGAGCACTAATGAAATGTGTAACTATAGTACAGAGACAAACATTTCAAGAAGAGATAGAAGATTTACAAAAATTGAAACGGGTTAAAGACAGAAGTATTCTAAAATCGTTAAATCCATACTTAGATTCCCATAGTGTACTCAGGGTGGGCGGTAGAATTCGCCATTCAGATCTTGACATGGATAGCAAACATCCCATGATTTTAGACGATACCAATCATGTGACTGCTTTGATTGTAGCCGATGCTCATACTCGTACTCTTCATGGAGGTGTGCAGCTAATGTTAAACTACATACGATCTAAATATTGGATTATAAGGGCGAAGAGGGTAGTAAAAACTTACCTTCGTAAATGTCTTATTTGTGCAAGGCAAAGGGCTGAAGTTCGAAGTCAATTGATGGGAGATTTACCAAGAGAACGCGTTACACCTGCCAGACCATTCATTAACAGTGGTGTTGATTTTGCTGGCCCCTTTAATGTATTAACGTCCAAAGGCAGAGGGGCAAAGACACAAAAAGCTTACATTTCTATCTTTGTATGTATGTCAACCAAGGCAATCCACTTAGAGCTGGTGAGCGATCTATCCTCGGAAGGTTTTATTGCAGCTTTCCGTCGCTTTGTCGCAAGGCGAGGAATTTGCAACAATTTATGGAGCGACCAAGGAAGAAACTTTGTTGGAGCCAATAAAGAACTTGTACAGGCCTGGACAGAAGCCAAGTTGCAATTCCAGGGTGAAATTGAGAACTTGCTTGCAACGGATGGGACACAATGGCATTTTGTACCAGCATATAGTCCCAATTTCGGTGGTCTATGGGAGGCCGGTGTCAAATCTGTGAAGTACCACCTACGGAGAGTCCTGAAAACAAACATCACATTTGAGGAAATGTCGACGGTTCCCTGCCAAATTGAGGCCTGCCTCAATTCGAGGCCATTATGTCCAATAGACGATTCAGATTTGGAAAACATAAATATACTTACCCCAGGACACTTTTTAATTGGTGAAGCTCCAGTCACTGTCCCATCGCCCGATTATAAAAACACCTCAGTGAGTAATTTATCGCGTTGGCATTACACGCAGAAACTGTTAAGTGATTTTTGGAAGGCTTGGCAACAAGAGTATCTGGCAAGGCTTCAACAAAGACCAAAGTGGTTAAAAAGAACAGAAGAATTTAATATTGGTCAGATAGTTCTTGTAAAGACAGACTTTTTACCACCTGGAAAATGGCTTCTTGGACGAATCGTGGGTAAACACCCTGGTCCCGACGGCATAACGCGCGTTTACAGTGTGAAGAGCGGTGCAAAAGTAGTTAAAAGAACAGTCACTAAATTGTGTCTCCTACCAGTTGATACTACATCTTAGAGAAATTGAATTACGTAAAGTACAGCTTGTGATAGGGACTTCATTTTTTTTTGTAATGTATACTTGTTTATTAAGAATATAATTTAATGATTGATTAATAGGAATACAATTTGTTGTAGTTCAAGACTATACACAATTTTGTAGAATTATGCACTTTTTGCAAAAAATTATTATGTTTTATTAGTTTTTGGAAGAATCTTAGTTTTGTTTGATATGTAAATTAATATTAATGTTTGTTAGTTTTGGAAAAGGTCTTAGCGCCCTTTTGGTGGGCGGTATGTTGAGTTCAAATATGTTTGTTAATTATTAGTACGAATTAAACCACTGCAAAGGCAACACGCGTATATTACTTCCCGATCAAAACCTATACAGTCCACAACCTTGAACACTCAGTTACAGAAGAAGTTAAACTAGCGAAGAAGTGAGGAGCCCACTTCGAAAAATAGAAGTTGCGAGTGGCCCAAGGGCATCTCTTCAGTCGAAGTATTTTCTTTATTAATGGTTTCCTTACGACTCCCTTCACCGAGAAAAGGGATTCATTTCAAATACCCCCATTGTTTTGATTAATTAGTAGTATCCAGCATTCGAATGCAGACCGTCCTGTAAAGGTCATCAATGTTTAAAACACAGGGCTATCACTCCTTATTATTATACAAAATGATTGGAAAAATACTGTAATGTTATAACTGTCAAGTTATCCATGTTGTTTGGCACTCTATTGTATGTATGAATGGCTTTAAATAATTCTAAATCGAATCATAAGTTCAAGTAGGTATAATTAAATAAGACATTCTCTAAGTAACATTAAAAGTATAGTATAATATAATATTATAATAATATTAATTAGCCTTTTTTTTGTTTCGGGGGGAAACCTTCAAAAGGTACCCCGTGCCGTAGGGACCGACACAGGGTTATGTGGGATTTCTACCGCAATAAAACCCCCCCCCGTGGCCTTCCTTAGCGCTGTGTGGAGGACTCCGGGATCTCCAAAGGAACGCAACCGGAAATATTAATAAGCCTACTGTTATGTTAACGCCATGTTAATATTTTTATCAAATGACCCAACTTCTAGACACGTAATAAATATTTCTACGACATTTGTTGACTTACATTGTAAATATATTTTTACAGTAAGTCATATTTTGTCGATAACCGTACAAAGTTATAAGAAATTATTCGTCTATTTTAATTTCACTTGTTCATTACACAATATTAATGGCAACAATTTAATACATTTTAATATAAATTAGAGAATTTTCATCGTGCAGCAACTTTTAGTGGATAAAATTAGACGAATCTTACAATCAAGTTTTGAAATAAATATAGGTATTCAAACAAAGATTAATAAAGTATCTAAAAATCTTTTATTAGAAACTTTTCTCTGTACATAAGTTTGAGATTTCAATATTTTGTATCCTTTAATATCGTTATCGGACTCGGTAGACTGTTACTTGAGCGTGATATTTCGCGACAATTATAACATTACTTAATATCGACCGAATAGTTAAACTATATATGTTAAATTAATAAAGTTTTACGCTTAATGTAATTTAATTTTTAACATGGTCCATAAAAAAGAGAGGGTAGGGCGTACGCAGTGAACCGTGACGGCTTGAGCAACGCGTGGCGCGACAAAACCGAGCGCGCGTCGCTCGGCGCGGCACTAGTGCGTCCGTGCCATGCCGCGCGTGCCGCTGCTGCTGCCGCTGCTGCTCGCGGGCCAGCTGGTCGCTGTATCCCTCGCGGCCGACACTGCGCCCGCCAGCGTCTTCGTCATCGCTGACACCGCAAACGACACCCTTACCATTGCCGACAATGTCGCGCATACCGTACTCGCTGACAACTCCAACATCACCGTAGCGGAAATCCTCGACGTCAGTAACGACACCATCGCTGAACTCGACGGAGACCACGACCCCATCGTTCGAAAGAAGCGTACATTTGGTGAGATAGTATTTAGGGGCTTGGCTGATGTGCTCGGATATCAGGTTCAAAGAAAGCCACCTCAAGAGGCATTCCCGCCTCCGTTGGCGCCGGTACCTGGTATAGATATCCCTTTGCAAGCTGCACCCGCTCCCGCGCCGGCTCCTGCGGTCGCGGCCGCGCCCTGTGGTTCACCGCGAGCCGCAGGACCTCCTCCATGCAGAGCCCAGCTCCCACCTCCACCACCGCCGCCACCGAAGCCAGCACCACCACCATGCCCTAAACCGAGAGCCGCTCCAAGGCCTAAACCTCGGCCGCCACCACCTCCACCACCACCATGCGGGAAAGGCCGAGCCAACCCAGCGACACCTGCTCCATGCGCTCCAGCACCGCCGCCTGCTCCAGTGAAAGCAGATTCTAATCTTGAACAAATTTCATCAAATTTCCGTCTTAATTTCAATTTTAACAGAGCTCCTGTGACTCCGGCCACGCAGGTGGCAGAAGAAGCTCCAGCCGAAGAACAAGCCTTAGAACAAGAGCAGTTTACTCCCATAGCTATACAGCCACGAGCTGCCAGGCTACCATTAGTTGAGCCACGCAAACCTCGAGTGTATGTGGATGCATTTGTCGTAAGAAATGGTATCGCTCGTCGAGTAGACACTGTAGACGCTCAACATCTTAATAATCCTGGGCAGCAGGTCGCAGCCGATGCCGACTATCTTGCTTACGATGATGAACCAGCACCGTCAGAAGATGATACTGTTCAAACGAAAGTTGAACCAGCTCCAGCACAAAATGATGACTACTACGACGACGTCAGTAGTAATGAATACCGTCACCGTTCCAAATCTGCAAGTGACGTTGATACCGCTGTCAATAATTTCTGGGAGCAAAGACAGAAAAAGAAAAAAAAGAAAAAGGTTCCATCGCAAGACTACCGAAAAGTACACTTTGGTAACCGAGATTTAGCTGATGAGATTCGACGACGCAATACGGAGTCACATCAGAGTTTACAAAAAGAGCGCCCTAAACAAAATCGTAACCAACAAGCAATGCCACTTACCGAAGCCGAAGAGGAATCCGAAATCACTACTACTACAGAAGACCCTCGTCGACGATTAAAACCCCGTGTTTTACCACCAACTGAAAAGAATCCGGGTCAAATAGATACTGTAACAGTACGCGTTCCACCTATATACAAGGAAAGACACCCCAAGAAATTACATAGAGATAATGAGCAAGAGAGTGAGAGGGATGATGATGATAATAACGAAACTACTTCTCAAGAAATGAGATATGAACGATTATACGAAAACATACAGCACAATAACAATAACGATAACGAAGAATATTATAGTGAAATGCCGGAATACATGCGATTCCGTAAACACAGCCGCCGGACTCGTTCAGTAGACGAACATGACCCTTTCTCGGCAGGTGACTATGATTACTATGGGAAAAAACTACCCATATCAAAAGAAGAGGCGCTGTATCGAGGATTAACAATACCGCCACCGACCTTAGACGCTGATTTAGCACGTCTGGAAGAACATCCTGAGGGAGGCGGCCACTTCTTAGACGAACATGAAAGAATTCACGATGACCGTAAAAAGTCTAGCAATGCAGAGCGGTTGACTGAAGACGCAGGTTCAGATGAAAGTGATCCGATTGACAGTAGAAAGCGCTCCAATAATAATAAGGAGACAAACAAATCCCAAAGTGACGAAATGGAACTTAACGAGGAGTTGGGCCCGAATGCTCAGGTAAAAGAAACTGGGTATCGAAATAACTACGTTGAAGCAACCAGTAAAAAAGTCGATGACGCCAAATCTCGTGTCGCAGTTAAAAGGAAAAGAACAAAAAAGGTTTCTAAAACGTGAGCCTTAGAACTCCCTCGCGAGGATCCGCCATAATCATAATTATTTATTTTAATCTTGTTGTTTTGTATAATTATGTTTTTTACTTAAGAAAATGAAGTCGCCCTCGGCATGTCATACGTGACCACATATATATTGTGTTCCTAACGTGGCTATGTCCACGAAATAGCGACCTGTGATGTTCTAGTTTATGTAGTTTTGTATGCACGTAACCACGTTGTTGTCGACAATCTTATTATTTTTATACTTAGCGTTAAGCGCGCTATATTCTAAGGTTTCTTAATAAACCATTTGTCAACATGCTATTTCATTATTACTAGTATTAGAATAGTTGAATCGATTACAGGTGTGGCATGAAATTCGATTTCCACAAGGCGACGACAACGTCTATCGGTTAAGTGGGTGAAGGTCGGACGAGATGAAATAGAAAACAGTACAAGTTGTATAGGTCGTTGCCACCGATATTTGCGAAAAGCGCCAATGTGCGGCTTTTATGGAGCATTGACCCAGAATGCTTTTTAGTA
The DNA here is from genome assembly GCA_018251795.1 of Perichares adela. Lineage (NCBI taxonomy): Eukaryota > Metazoa > Arthropoda > Insecta > Lepidoptera > Hesperiidae > Perichares > Perichares adela. The sequence continues at coordinate 643 of DWPQ01002562.1, read as the reverse complement.
CCTGCGCATGCAAAAAGGTTTTCCGGATTTTTCTCTATCCGATAATTAAAAAGCGACAATAATTGCTGCTTATTTTGTCAATATAGTTGTACAATCATTTTCATAATCTTAAATTGAATAACTCGTAGAAATGCAACGAGTGTCGCAAGCCATCTGCAATTGGCACTGGCAGAACTGTTTATTTTGTTAGCGCTACCAACAAAGGTTATTGTAGTCTAAACACGTAATAATATTAAGTATGTCCGGTATTAGTTATCGAAATATTTACATAAGAATCAATCAGGCTGTATTGCAGTACTGGGTGATCAAGAAAAATATTTAAATATTCATGACAAATTGTATAGACTTGTATTAATTATTTTCAAAATACAATAATTACCAGTTACAAAAAATTAAAACTATCTGGTTTAAAAAATATTTTTGAAAGAAACACCATTTGTTTAGTTCTTTATAATATTCAGTTGATTGCTTTTAATTTTAAAATTTAACTTAGATATTCAGCAGTAAATAAAGAATTTATTTTACTGAAGGTTGTAAATCTATACTAATATTATAAAGAGGAAAGATTTGTTTGTTTGTTTGTTTGTTTGTTTGTTTGTTTGTACTGAATAGGCTCCGAAACTACTGGACCGATTTCAAAAAT
>DWPQ01002561.1:0-10463 GCA_018251795.1 Perichares adela | reverse complement strand
ACATCTTGAGTAGTGATTAACATAAGCGTTACATTACAAAGAACTATGATGTGTAAAACGAAACGTCTTGCCGTCAAAATTGAGCGAATCCATAATCCATATACTCTGTGCTGTGTGTTTTTGTAGCCATAGTTCTACTTTGTCTGGATAACACACTTGATGCCAAAAATGGCACATTTCACCCGAGCGAAGCCGGGTTTTCTTCTCGTATTAATATAATTGTAAATTATGGTTCCTAATACGTACCTAAAATATATTTAATATGTATTTTTATAGTTCGATATCACTTATAATATACGTACGTATACACATAAAGGTGCGGCCAATATAAACCGTAATAGCTTTTATTAATTGCCTGTTTGCGTTGTCCGAACATTGTGCTCTTAGCGTTTGCCGCAACGCCAATTTATAACAATAAATTTACATAACGACGGGACAAATACCTAACAGTAAAACATAATAATGGAAGGTTAAACTTTACGACTTGTGCAAAAAAATTGCACATGCATTTATTTTGTTTGGCTTTCTCACGTAACTCATCAGCCTTGGAATGATGTCATCTCGGCTTTAGCTATTGTTTGCACTTGCAAACTGTCTGCCGTTAGCGCCTGCGCTCGCCCTGCCAATTAAGACACTTCGACTAGACATAAGGTTAGACTTGTTTTTAGTTTTGGTCAAACAAAACAAAGACGTTATTATATATGTTCATATCGTTATTCATTTGTTTTACAATACTCTGAGGAGATACGAGTTAGTAAGGTTTATGTAAATTCATAGCAGCAAACAGTATTTCATTTTCATGAAGATTATCTTTGCATTGTTGCTTGCGTTGCAGTTCCCGGCAAAATATTACTTTATTCAAATGCAAAGTAATATGCAGTTTCTGAAAAAAACAACATAGTCGCAATGTGTCTCTGTTTTTGCATTTAGTTCTTATAAACTACGCTTTTGTATTGTAGTATTTGAACCGTAATTCTGGGATTTATTCCCAAATATCTATACATACAGTAGCTGACAAACTTTGAGAATTTTATAAACAAAGAAGAAGAAGAAAGAAGAAGATTACACTAAAAGTTAGTTAAGGTCCATTTACGACCAGCGAAACGGGTACGTAACTTCTAGTGTTTTGAAACTAGACCGGCTTCCTTACAATATCGTTTGCCCCATACAATGTTTGAGAATATTTAACACCGGCGTTACGCGATTCTGGAAGTCAAAAATTGCATTATAATAGCACGGCTTTCTCGCGTCAACCTTGTGGATGATCTCATCGCATTGTTTGCGCGACCGAGGCCGACGAGGAGTTAATATTTATTCGTTAAATTTCGGCGTCAATCTAGACATACGCAAAATCTTCTAGATCAATATGCCTTCAAAGTCGCAGTCGTGTTTTGATAAGAGTTCCGTATATCTTAGCTATATATTTTTTAAATGTTAATAGCCGGCAAATGACGCTTTGCCTGGCAAAAGAGCAGCGGGACATTCGTTTTTGATTATAATAATAAATATAATAAGATAATCCAAAAACCTTATTAGGTTGTTTAATCTAAAATAATTAAATTTAATAAAATATAAATCATTTCAAAGATGTAACTAAAACACGCAGAGCGTCACATTTTAGACCAATTTTCCCAAATTCTACGAAATTAAAAAGTAAAAAAATATAGTTTTGATTCCAAAAATTTTAACGTTAATGATAGCTTTTTAACGTAAGAGGAAACGGCTTTTAAAACCCTATTTACCGTAATTAAAGCTGTAGAGCTTTGAATATAGAGCAGCGAATACATCGTTTGCACGTATGGAACTTTAAAATGTATTTCTGGCTTCATGCAATTTACGGACTAATTAATTGCTAAAACCTCTAGACACAGTGGATAACCGACCGTCAGCAAATTAAACAGACTCCTCACCCTTTTAACGTTAATGATAGTTTCCCGAACGATGCGGTACTGCGCGTCATGCGGTGTCAGCTCATTCAACAGAGTACTCAGCAACAAAATGTTGTTAGTCAGAATTTTAACTTAATATTTATTTTAAACAACCTATATTTGAATCGCTTCCGAAACCATGATAATGTTCACAAATACCAAACGCATCCAAAATAATGTTACTCGTTTTTATCAGTCCTTTTGAAAGAATGAATATTGGAATAAAATGTTCAAAATCAGAATTTGTCATTTTTTTAATAACCTGCATTTGGATCGCTTTCGAAACCATGATCATGTTAACAAATATTAGTCGAACCTAAAACAATGTTACTCGTTTTTATCAGGTGTTTTGTCCAAATGTATATCTTATACACCTAAAAAATTCAATGTCAATGACTGTCGTTAAAAGCATTCTGTTAATCATTATTAACTTTTTAAGCTGATAGTACAAGTATTATTATATAATTTGTGAGTCTTATAATATTTCTTGTAACTGGCGTCTCTTTAAATTTTTTTGCATGCTAAAATTTTCCGCAATATTTTTTAACAAATCCTAACGTAGGGGAAATGACTCTGTCTGTTAATCTGACTTGCTTTCATACAAGTTACTTTGATTTACTAGATTCAGAATCAAATTCCCAACTTTTGTCAATACACTTAAGCACATCATGTTTTGCTAGTACTGTCAAAACAATATCACAATTTATATTGTTGTTCATATTGTAAATAGTAGGCACTTCTTTAGTCACCATACGTCGTTGATGCCTTCGCTGATGTTGAGGATGCTAATCGGTTATCAGGTAACCAGTATTCTTGTTTATAAAGTATTTACATAATCACTGGCGTAATATTTTAAACAGCAGTCAGATAGTATACACACGCAGCCAGATCGACTGTGGTCATAAAATCAACTGAGAGTCGAATTCTAATAGATAAATTTCATTAGACGAGCGGCTTCGATCGTAGCTGTAAGAGGCAAATTCTAATAGATAAACGTAAGTTATGTGATTTCCGCATTTGCCAAAAGTCGCAGTCGCACGCCGCAGTCGTAAGCCGCAGCCGCAGCCGCACATCTCAGGCACACACGTCAATGTTTCTAGGTCAAGTGAGCTAAGTGTGTCAGCCTGGTTCAGCTCTTCGCTCTAATTAGACAGTTTTTTCGTGTAACGTCGCTGGAACTCGACGAATGACCTAAGTGCCTGAATTTTTTATGATTCACGAGAGGGTGTGAAGTAAAAGCGAGAGCGTGTAGGAGTTGTGATTTTTCTTGTCGGAGAAGTTGGATAAGTGTATTTAGAAACGAGATCTAGATGTGTCTAGATATGAGAAGTTATTCTCCTTACTCCCGTGTGTCATTCACATATAAACATCACAATTGAGAATCAAATGTCATTTATCAGTGATAAAGCCGCCAATTGTATTCCAGTTTCCTATTATGTTTTGTAGCATTTGACTGTGTAAATTAAAGATAAATTGTTGTTGTTGTTAAAAGCATTTTTCAATGTTACTTGCGTATTACAAATTGATTATTATTTGTCGGCAGGAAACATTTTGAGAGGAAACCTATATAATCTGAGTTCTTCATAACATACTCGAAGACCTCTGAAGTTTGCATTGACTTTACGTCCCACTATATAGACAGTGCATACCAGAGACATTATGAGAGGCCTCTTCGTTCGAAAAATATGCCAACTATCATCATGTCATCCTTTCTGAACGTTGTTTAAATTTTGCTGTCGGCCCTAGCGTCTTTTGCAGCGTCACGCAGACAGTTTTTTTTTAACGTTTGCTCCCATCTTTCGCCATTACGTTCCCGCCCATGAATTGAACCATTAAAATTCTTCCAGACGCAATGACGTAAGCTGTGATTTTTGCACATTTTACGAGTACACGCTGATAGATTCGACGAACAGCGATTGGAAATAGCGGCCGGTACAGTTTGGAGGTTATGCAATCTATGAGCGTGTTTTTTGCATGTTGGGAGGAAATTGCTTTTTACATGTCCGGCCGACTGTCGTGTGTTATGAAATGATTGAAATGTATTTGATCTCGTTCCCGGAGATACTAGTTTTAAAGTAACATTAGCGGGTCTTCCGCGTTCCTCGTGGACAACGCGTTGGTTAATGCCTTTGGCGTTACAAAACTTTATGAGCAGCGGTGACTTGTTTGTTGCCTATAGACGTAAAATATGGAGATGTCTTTGGTTCTTGAGCCTGAGCGGGAGCGACCGCTTATCATTAGGCAATCAGTATGTTCAGAAGCTATATAATAAAGTATGCAAAATATTCCCTCAGCCTTTTCTAGTTACCATAAAAATTGTCCAACCTATAATTCGTTTACACTTCACACGTCAAGCTCGTACACTTCTCAAAAGCGTTAATATCTAGTTAGTTCAATATTGAAATTACACATGACATCCTATTTGGTCAATAGCACGAGTGATTAGTTAAATAACACTTACCATATAACCTTTTTTTTCAAGGCAATCAAAGTTCAAACATTATTGACGCTTAAGGCCTTTCGAAATAACGGTATGTAGATAAGTTACTAATTTGATGATTCTAATTCTTATTGTTTTTCGTGTCGATTGCGTTACAAGTAGACATTATTAAAGGATGCGAAATAGCAGCTTTTTACTCACTTCAGCATTTGTACCAAGCGGTTCGGGGTTCGATTTCCAGCAGCGGCAGATATGTGACAGATGTTTGTTCTCGAGTCGTGGATGTTTGAACTGTTACGTATATGATATTCACATTACTTTACAACGAGTATTAAATTATTTCGTATCAAACTTTTCCTCTTTAGATATTTTCTTTATTTTAAATGTAGTTAATAATTCACTACCCGATATTGAACATTCAAAGTACCTAAAACCTACAATTTGATGATTTCATAATCAATAACCATGTATCATCTATATTGATTGAGCTCGTTGTCACGTATCGAGAGTTCCTTAACGGCCCGTATAATGGGTGTTTTATGACCCGAAGTGTCCCAAATGGGACATTGAGGTCTTGTTTATGGGTTGCGGGACATGTGGTCGGGACACCTTAAAAGCATTCATAAAGTTTATCTAAGGCTCTGTGATGCTAAGTTACTGCCTAGGTTCGGAAAATGTGGGTTTGGAAGAACTAGATTTACTAATAATTAAACTTTGTTTATTGATAGAGTTTGAATGGCAGTGTTCTGTGACAGTGGGTATGTAAAATTGGATCTAAATACTTTCGTAGTATAGGGTTACGCTCTATAATGTTCTTAGAAGTATTTTCAGTTTAATAAGGATATTTTTGTTTAAAAATAAAATAATGGCTGAGTATGCCATTATTGCATTTTAAACAAAAAAAATAGTTTTCATTTACTACAAACACAGTAGCTACATTTATGTCGTGACGGTTAAACTACTTAATTTATAAATACTTAGTTATAATAATGTTTTTTATAATGTTGATGGGTAAGGAAATCATGTTAAAGTAACGAAAATTGTCATCAACTTTCGATTTGTGTGAAATTTTTCAAACAGTCTGGACATCAGAAAATTTGTTAAAATCAATTACCTATCCAAATTCAGTTATATAAAGACCTTTATTGCGAACTTACATATACACAGATTTCGTCACGATGTGGTCATACGCCGAAACAGTAGGGACTTGCTGAAGCGATGGCGTAAATTGACATTCGAAAAGTGTTTGTAAAACCTACTTCGAATAAATGAATTTGAATTTGAGTTGTTAATTTACTTCTAATTGGTGATTTAGCAGAATTCGTTTTCAATACCCTCGGAAAGCCAACATTAAAACTACTTAACAATCTGCTTCTGTATGAGCATAATGAAGCATAATGAAAATTGGGTAGTTGTAGACGGGGAAGAGAAAATGATAGCGATAGCCAGTACCGTGGCGACACGACGGCGCCTCTTGCCGCCTTATCGATTTTCTCTGAACACTGAACTGAGAGAATCGTTTGACTCAAAGGAATCTTGTTAGTGCGGGATAAGATGACCTATTAAAGGTTTTTCTTTATACCTGGTTTAATATAAATGTTACGCTCTTAGGTTTCAGCCGGTTTTGACACGCAACATTCTAAATCCAATTTTTGATCCTTCACAAATCGGTACCGGAAAAACTTAGAGAAGTACGCTCCGGGTGTATACGTATTTAAGGAATGAAGCATAGCATAACAACAGAACATTATAGCTACAGATCATATTATTATGATGTTTAGATCGATTACGCTTGTGAAATTCTAATTTGGCTTAAATTTGAATGAATATGCAAAGATAGATGAAATGTTTTTTTTATTCGAAGTAGGTTTTTACAAACACTCTTCGAAAGTCAATTGCCGCCGTCTTTTCAGCTAATCCCTACAATAAGTAGCCATAGACGAAGAAGCGGCATGAAACTGACAGGAAAAATATTTTCCTACTCAGTTACAGACAACTCTTACAACTATTTAAATTTTCACACTATCCCTTCCTGTTTTTTTGTCTAACAAAATGATGCCCAGGCCCATGTCTGAATAGTAATCATCAAGTTTGTAGCAACCTTTGGTCAGATTTAAAATCAAAATCACTTATTCATGCAGGTATCACTGATACACTTGAGCACGTAAATTTTTAGATTCTACCACCGAGATGCTTCTGATCATGGGAATACTCGTAACATTCCGTTACATTAGTGTCTTATCAAATAAGTAGTTGTTGTCGCTTCACTACAGAGATGGCACAGTCTTATAGTCGGAGGCAATCGATATCCTTTCGTCTACGTGTCGCCAAAAGAGATTCCTGTCGGAGGTTATATTTTTTCTGTTACAAAGTAGGGCTGACGGGTATAACAACTTAGAAAGTCATTCAGTATACGGAACCTCATAATATAGCCATAGGTACTAATATTTATTATATGAATAGGTTCAAATTTCAAATAATCCATCTCAAGAGTTCTCGACAAACTTCACGATTAAAAGGATATCCTTTAAAAGTTTCCTTTCCGTTGGCAAGCGGAATCATTGCTGAATTGTGAAGTATTTTTTAAGTTCACAGAGTTCTGTGTACGTTTATGACCGGCTACGCAATCCGGAATACCTTCTCATAATATAATTTAGTACGACATACGTGCTCCATCCTCCAATCCAAACATTAAAAAAGACTTTTAAACTAACAATTCTATAATTTAGAAATTCGTCCTTCCAAAGTTCCCAGGGCCTCAAGATTTAGAAACACGGCACAAGCATAATAAACGACTGGCATCTAAGAAAGTACGCACAAGAAAAATAATTCAATTTTCCCGAAAGTTTGTCGGCGAAATGAATAATGTACCTGAAATGCTAGGGATGTACGAAACTAGGCATATCCGAAAAAGGATTTTTACGTAAATTTTTACGTCATAGAAATACGGTTAGTTAATTAAGTATATTGTTATTATTAATTATAAACTATAATATTTTTTTAATTCTAATTACAACCACAATTACGCTCCTTTTGCTCCTCTTAAAACTTTTGAAAGGTTACAAGGTTTCATAGACAATAAAGGGCGTATGTGAAACCATGGATCGTATCGTATAGCACATAGTATGTACCTATGACATGTTAACTACGATCCTTATGACTGGGTCCAATCATTGGTATATAACGAAAAAACATGTGTATCTGTCGGTTTCAAACATTTAGTTTTAGTCTTTCATTGTATCCGTATCCGATCTAAAATGTAACATCCCAACACTAGTACGTACTTTTGATGGATTGTTCTCTCAGAATCCTGTACAGGTTTCGCAATCTCAGAAGTAATAAGTCGGGACAGCTGACGTTGCGTTGGGGTATTTTTGGAGTGAGCCTTCTGTAATCATGTTAGGAAAATGTACAACGCATTATTTTCTCCTTATAATGCTTTTTTTTTTATAGCATGACTGAAAACAAAGAACGACTTTTTTTTCATGGGCTTTGAATGAAGAAATTTAAGGGATTTGGACTCTTGAATACAGACTGGGTATTTTTGGATGATTTCCGCCCGATACCAAAAAAAGAGGATTTGCCTATACATCTTTTAGTTTTTTTTACCCTGTGGAAAGATCCTCATCTCGTCCATCCAGCTACGGGAAGCCGGACAGGTATGTGAAGCTCGAATCCACTAAAACCATACGGTGTAGACGCCTACCGCTTTGGTGCAGGGACTGTGTGCTATTCTCGCTCCACTGTCCCGGCGTGGCGGCCACTACCACGGTGGCCTCAGCACGGCACGCTCCCTAGCCCCTCTCATTGGGGAGAGGGTTGGAGCGGCCAGCGGGATGGTCCGTTGGCCTTCGATTTCCCTCTAGGGTAAAGGCGCGCTCCACTGCGGCGCGCCTTTCTACCCGGACCGTTACGTCGGACGACGAATTCCCGTATTCGCCGCCCGACCGGCTGTTATTTAATACATCCTTGAGTAAAAGCCAACCTCTCTTGACTCCTGCTAAACAACCCTCCAGTAAGAGGGTTGTTGGTTTACTCAGCCCACCCAGTTTAATCCTGATGGTTCTCTTTCATGCGATACCAATTTACTAGAATAACACAACAATGTAAGTCAGGCCAGTCTCCATCTAGATGTAAAAGGCGACAAGTCCATTATAACAAATTAACTCCGGAGTACCTGATTGAGATTGACTTAAGTACAAAAAGATATAATTACTCAATTGAAAGCAATTATGAAGTGATTTTCTTTTAAATAGCTACAATAATTATCGTTAGTGACTCATTTGTAACGAATGCAATTGACTAGTTAGTTCGCGACCTCTTTATTGCGACTTGAACTTCAGCTCGAAGTAGTTCTTTACACACGACTACGAAAATATAACGTTTTTGTAGTCTAATATTTTTTGCTTCGACATCAGCTACACTAAAGACATTATCGTCCTTATTACAAAAAAAACAAGCCTCCGGTTGTACGACACTATGACCGAAACGTAAAATCATTTCACGGTTGAATCTAGGATGTGGTAAACCAGGAAGGATTCCTTGAAAATATAAAGCCTTATCACCATGCTCCGATGCCATTAGGATTCGACTCAGTGGAATAAACTTAGTGACTAATAGAAGGTACCTATTGGGTGTAATTGGCTTGTAGTTCTACATTAACAGAGAGGTTGGATTGTAAAGGATAGTTGAAGGTCATAGCATGTCCCATCAGCCCTTCAAAGTCCACTGTTGGAAAGGGACACTCCTAATTTGCGCAACTCCGTCCGGGTCTGAGTGGTGGTGAATCCAGCGGATACCTGCCTTCTTTAGTCTATTAATTCACTATATTGGGAAGTATCTTATACTTAGAAAAAGCCAAAGCATCTGAAATAGAATATTTTTTACTTACGGTCAAAAGATAAAATGTTCGTTGAGCGCTCCAGCGCATAGGTTGATGTTTGTCGTTCGTGCACTCGGCCAAGGCTACACGACTGGTTCAAATCACTCTGTTTTATTTAGCGACAAAATTACTCTCCGCGTGTTTGTTTTTTGCGTTTTATTTTAGTTAAACGCACTCAGGAATTTGGAATGTTAAGCGGATGTGCATCACGTTCGAATGTTTTCGAGTTACATGGTTAATAAAGTAGTTTAAATTTTTTGACCTAAAATCTAGCCATGTAGCAGAAGCTGTGAACAATGATACTAGCACATACCTTCAAACTGGTAAGGTTTGCGAGATAGGCAAGTAATACATCACTCAAGTCCTGTGAGACAAGTATTTAGGAGGGACTACTTCGTTGACCCAAGATTCTTTAGTTATGCTATACCGCAGCGAGTAGCTGAGATAGATTAGACTGACTAGATTGATAGAAGTCATATAATCTTGTCGATATCCCTAAGTACCTACTGAGTATATTTTTACCATTACCAGAATTGTCTGGCAGAGAATGCCATTAGGCATTAAGTTATCCCTCTTTCAATTAGTTTCTAAAGTGACAAAACTTTAAAATAAATAAATAAAAAATATTTTGAAGAATACAATACAATTCGCTAACTAATAGCAAAAAAATAACTGTGAGAAGAAAGAAGTAGGAAATACGAGAAATAGTACTTAATATTCTATTGCTACTAAATGTACAGCATTTATACTGTATTAATAGACATATTTTAAGGTATTTTCTATCGCTCCGTGTCAGGTATAAAGCTCTAATATAAATCTCTCAGTTATATCTCGATTCGATTTTAATCTTAACTCGATCTTACTTTATAGTTAGTGAGGAACACTGTACTTACTTGAAAGGTTAGCAGTAAATAAATGTCACTTTAAAGGTCTTTAGATGCACTTTCGTGCAATACAATTGTGTTACACCACGACATGGCTGATTCTACAAAGTATTAGTCACACTAATGTCTAAAATGCATCGGTTCCCTCCAAAAAGATCCCTAACTTTCATTCATTAATAAGATACCCACCCAACCGAAATAAGCATATTAAAATATTATGCAGGAAAGTACAACAGTGAGTCAGCCAATGATTCATGATAATAGTCCAGTTTGTGTTGACACACCCTGCCTCCCTGATCGATAAGCTATGCGGTAGTCACAAGTACGGT
>DWPQ01002560.1:0-10464 GCA_018251795.1 Perichares adela | reverse complement strand
CTATTATTTATGAAGCATAGTTATGAAGAGGCCAAAACGACGATATCCAAGGCTATTAAATATTTAGCTTTAAAATTTAAAGAAGTCATAGAGCTAGTCACATAGTCATAGATTTAAATGGAAAGAGCAGTACAGATTGTATGTATAAATCGTCTAGCTGATACTAAATTAGCAGAGATTGTTTTAATGGAAAGCATAATTAAATCTCACATATATGGTATTATGTCGTAAATTCAATTAAAAACCAGTAATTTTTCAAACGGTCTTACATATATATTATGTTTCTCAAATAAATAATAACAGGGAATGCTAGTTTTAATTTAAAAAAAAAACTATAATCCAAAAATTCCAAACTATCCCACTGTTGAGCTCAGGCATCCACTCACAATGTAAGATTGCCATCCATATACTTTTGGAGATCCCTCGATATTTATTTATTTCCTTCACTGAAAGCAACTGACAGTGAAGGAAATAAATAAAAACTAAATTTAACTTAGTTATATTACAGTACAGATACAAGCAATCACAATTCCAGAGAGATAGAGAGAAATTTGTATTCCAAAAACCTCTATAGAGATTAATATGAGATTGTCCGTATTTTTATCAATACGGCATTTTTACACGTACCGTTTTACCTGTATTTTTAAAATGAGGCGTGTAAATAATTTGTTGTAGTACACGATTTGTTATATCTCCAAAGTCATACATCAATAAAAATAAAGACAAAAAAATATTTGATCATCTGTGGAGTTGACATAGACAATAATTATTATTTTCACAAACCGTAACAGCTGTGCCACAGCTGGACTCAGGTACTCATACAAAGTATGAGTCTCTCATCTTCCCTCTCTTTCTAATATGTACACTCGCACTCGCCTGCAGGCAGGTTTATGGCTTGCCTACTCTATGCTCAGACATTGAGAGGGTGTAAGGCCATAGTCCAACATAATCGTTATGTTCGGTTTAGTAGGCCATAGAAAGCTTCAAGATAATTATAGTGAATTCAGAACACAGGATTTCATCCTCTTTCACTATAGCAATTGACAAGTTATTTTTAATACGCACACAACGTTTAATTATATAAACATCCAACAAAAGTTAAGAAAGTAAAGAAAATAAACGATTTGTTAATCTGTGCGACAAACATAGACAATAAATTACATCATGCAAGTTTATTACCCTAGCAACAATAGTAGTCGCCATTGCAAAGTCGGCAATTTGTTGCTAACTTCACAATATTGTTCGATCATCGTTCATCAATCAAGCGGTTTTTAATATTTCGTAATTTTACATTACTGTTTAAATGTTGTGCCAATAATTGATCTACTTCAGTGCTATTAAACAATTTAGAGTTATTGGATGCCGACACGAATTGTTATTCAGTCGGTTATGTTTGCAAACGTGCATATGCTTTGTTGTGAGAACCACCTTTATCTGCTGTCATTTTGAGCTTCAGCGAGTCAATTTCTCGATAATGAAACTAAAGTTACCCATTGAATGTTAGGATATCGACTGTCGATGGGCAAGGGTAACAAATCTTCGCCCAATCGTTGATGTTTCGTGATGAGAGTGGGGTTTTCATTGAGAGTATCGATCAGGAGAATGTGCGGTGGCGTTTAGTGGCAGAGGACGTCAGAAATAGGGTTCAGAATGGAGAACGTGAAGGACGAGGAGCGAGTGCGTCGACTGCGCACATTGGAGGACAGGTTGTGCGACCCTCGCTCCACCGGCAACGTGGACTGCCTGCTCGACACCGTCACTGCCCTCGTCTCCGACTGCGATCATCCAGCCATTCGTCGCATGAAAAATGTCGAGGCATATACCGGCAGATGTAAGTACTTCAACATTGTGACTATGCTGTATCATGAACATAAATAACAATGCAAAAAATCGTTAATCAGCTGTTTCTTATCAGTTGCGATATATAAAGACAAATGTTAAACTCTCCAGATTTTATTTGATTTTAGATAAACTATTCTCACAAGTTATAAAAGAAGTAAAACATTATTTTTATTTGAGAAAATTGTGGTTACAAATTCCACTTATTTACTTAAAATTCTTTTGGGCAAATTGATTTTTTTTTGTGTTTCATTATTTGATCAAAGCAATATGAGTATTTTTTGTTTTGAATTGAATTGAATTGAATACCATTATGCTAACTAGAAATTTGAGATACAACATACATACATGTGAATGATGACACACTTCCCAAAATGTATAAATTTTTATAATAATTATACGACTGAAATAATAAAAAAATGTGTCAAGTCTCATTTATTGTTTCTAAATAGTACATTTTTTACCTTACATATGATTTAAGGAACTTAATACATTTTCATATACATATCTAATTCTATGTAATTATCGATCTAGTTCAAGGCACTAGTATTAATATGTGGTATGATTTTGTTTAATGTCAATAAATGATAAACAACTAAAAAGACCAGGAATTACCATCACCCAAGTGTTGAGTCGTCAGCCAAAATGGAAGCAGGAAACTCACTTGTTATTTGACTCTTTGACACATTAAAAACATTGCATGGTAAATTCTACAATGTATTTACAATTATAGTTTTGGTGATAGTTTTTTTCCCTATTGGGAAGTAAGGGAGGGTGACTCCTTTTAGAGTGACTGTGATGTGATTTTTTTGTTTCTTAGTTGAAATGTTTGAGAGCCAGTAATAAGCTTCTAATTCTTTTACTTCTGCTTCTTTCTTGGCTAACAATTTCTTGGCGATGAAGTTGATGGTAGAAAACCACACACTATCTGGTTTAATTTATTGGTTGTTAACTTTAATAAGGTCTAACATTGTGGAACTCAAACCTTGCATTTTTTTACATGTTTTAATGTTCCAGTATAACTAAATTATGTTATTCAAGAGGCTTTTTTGATAATAAATCAAAAGTTAAATTTCTAATAATTGTTATTACTTACTAATTTAAATCTCTCTTATAATATTTAGGTGATGAAATCATCCATACAATACGAACTATAACAACAAGGTTCTATTTATTTAATGTGTTATTGTACTGTTCTTTTTTTTAGATGAAGAATTTGCTTCTGAAATTATTAATCTACGAATGAAAGCAGCAGATTTTGACTTGATCAAAGTTATCGGTCGAGGAGCATTTGGTGAAGTACAACTAGTCAGATATAAATCTACTCGTCAGGTATATGCCATGAAACTACTTAGTAAAGTAGAGATGATCAAAAGATCAGATTCCACATTTTTTTGGGAAGAGCGACACATAATGGCTCATGCTAATTCTGAGTGGATATTAAAACTGCACTTTGCATTTCAAGATCATAAATATCTTTATATGGTAATGGATTATATGCCAGGTGGTGATATTGTTAGCCTTATGTCTAATTATGATATACCAGAAAAGTGGGCAAAATTTTATACCATGGAAATAGTATTGGCATTAGATGTCATTCATGGAATGGGCTTTGTTCACCGAGACGTAAAACCTGATAACATGTTGATCGACAAATATGGCCATCTAAAATTAGCAGACTTTGGGACATGTATGAGAATGGGGTCAGATGGACTAGTTAGAGCTAGTAATGCTGTAGGAACACCTGATTATATATCACCTGAAGTTTTACAATCACAAAATGGTGAAGGTGTTTATGGCCGTGAATGTGATTGGTGGGCTGTGGGTATATTTTTATATGAAATGTTAATAGGTGATCCTCCTTTTTATGCTGATAGTTTAGTAGGAACTTATGGTAAAATTATGGATCACAGGAACTCTTTACAATTTCCTGATGATGTTGAAATTTCAAAAGAAGCTAAATCCCTGATTCGGGGTCTGCTTACTGACAGAACTAAGAGACTTGGGAAGAATAGTGTTGATGAAATTAAACATCATCCTTTCTTCATCAATGATCAATGGAGTTTTGATAACTTAAGGGATTCTGTACCTCCTGTAGTTCCCGAGTTGTCCAGTGATGACGATACCAGAAATTTTGATGACATTGAAAAGTCAGATGCTTTAGATGAATCTTTCCCAGTTCCAAAAGCTTTTGTTGGAAACCATTTACCATTCGTAGGTTTTACCTATAATGGTGATTACCAACTTTGTGGAGGTAAAATAAAACCTGCAGATGTAGTGGACACAATCTCAAATAATCATTTAAATAATGTTGGATCTGAGGCGATATTGCAATTAGAAAAACTATTGGAAAGAGAAAGAGAAAGTAGACGTAAACTGGAAGATAGGCAAGTTACTCTCTCTGCTCAACTTGAAGAAATGTTGCAACGGGAGTCTAGAAGTAAAAAAATTATAGCTGACAGTGACAAAGAGTTAGCTCTATTAAAACACGATCTTAAGGAGTTGCAGCGCAAAGCAGAAATAGAAGCTGATTCAAGAAGAAAAGCGGAATTGAATTACAGTGATGTCAAACGACGCCTTGATGAGGAGCAAACTAAAAGAGCTAAGGAAATAAGTAACTTGCAAACTAACAATGATAAAATCAATGTTTTGGAGAAACAGTTGACAGAAATGCGTGAGAAACTAAAAACAGAGTGTGAAGCGGCAGCTAAGTCCAGAAAGCAAGCTGCAGAACTAAGTGCAGCGCAGGCGGCTGCGGCTGCCATGAACAACGGCACTCTAGCCAGCTTGCGAGCGCAATGCGATGCACTCGAGCGAGAATGTGGCTCTCTTTCAGAAGAACTCGGTAATACGAAGGCAGCTAAACAACGTTCCGAGGCTGCGGTTGCCGAGGCTACTAGTAGATTAAATGCTGCTCATGCTGAGCTAGAACGATCATCGAACAGATTAGGTCAAGTCATTACCGACAACAGGCAGCTGTCAGAACGTACGTCTTCGTTAGAAAAAGAGTGCGCTTCCCTCGCACACGATCTACGAACTGCTCAACATCTCTATCAACAAGAGCTTCGCGCACATCAAGAGACACAACGGTCTCAGTTACTGTCCAAACAGGAAGCCAATCTTGAGCTAGTCAAGGGTAAGTTACATGCATATTTCGAAATACTTTTAATACTCGTAAACCCTTTAAGGTAGATTATCAGCTAATTTTCCCCATAAATATGATAAGCTATACCAATAAGTAAGAAACGGACCCGAAAAATTATATATATGGAAACTTCCTATTTTGCATGCCTCAGGAACATTGGAAAAAATATTAAAAGGTATTGTCCAATTCGCTATGTTTGTGGTAAAATAATTTTACTTTTTTATGTAGATACGTATATTTAATTGGTTTCCTTTAAATAGCACATCCATAGATTTTCCCTGTATATTCAAACCATATGATTTCGTGCATGTACATTGGTAAACCCCTATGTATGACTGACACGTTTGCTGTGACGAGTCATTGTTGGAATTTTAATTAGAAACATGAAAATTAAATGTTTATTTGCAATTGTCAGTTTTATTGCTGGAATTGATTTAATTTTAGAACAATATGCTTTTTTGTCTGGTTTTTTGATCACTTGATGACGAACATTTAGTTAGCGAATCGGCTTATGATAGAACCTGATGCTGGTTCGTGCATTTGTTAAAGGACGCATAAAGTGTTACGACATTAAAAGTGCACGTCCAGGCATCAGGAAGTGCGCACGGTTTGTAATTAGAATGGGATATTGTTCTGTCAGCCCTTCAAGGCAAGTTGAACGAGGAGAAGACGGCTCGGCAGCGCGCCGAGTCGGCTTCTCAGGAGAAGGATCGTCAGATGTCGATGCTCAGCGTCGACTACCGACAGATGCAGCAGCGGCTCCAGAAGTTAGAGGGTGAACACCGACAGGAGAGCGAAAAGGTGAGAACTTGATTTTTGTTTATAAGTTAGAGGGTGAACACCGATGAGAGCGAAAAGGTGATAACTGCTTTTATGTCTATCGCAGAAAAGAATTTGACCAATTATTTAAATTGAAGATATAAGAACAGTAGGTATACGAAGATCAAATATGAATTGAGATATTTCTGATCTTATCATTCGATTAAAAATAAAATAAACTATTGTATTATGCCAATATTGTATTTGTCATTTTGAGTAGAAAAGTGACATTTGTGGGTCTAATGGTGGTATGAAAATGAAATATCCCTAAATGTTTTTTTTTATGCCGTTAAAATACCATTAAAAGTAGTTATAAACAATTTTTTGTATGAATATTTTTTGGCAATTTTGGGTATAACCTACTTTAAGCGTATCATTCGTGGGTTGAGTGGCATTTTCGGTAAATTATTCGTAATTAAGTTCCGTGACTAAGCTGTTAAAATGTAGTAAGTATTCCGGAATACATACATATTTGTTTAACGCTGTATCTTTGTTACTAGTTCAAGCATAAGTACCTACTTTTGTGCTTCGCCCAACAACATGAGGAACTTTTACGATAACAATTTTGTGGAATTAATTTTTACTGTTACAGTTTAGAACTTTAGAGGGATTACATGTAGCTTTCTTAGTCTCACCTCCAATATTAGTTCGTAACTCTCTCGTTGTTACATACGGAAACGATTAGCGCCAAATAATGCTAATCTAGTAAACAATAAAATGTGCAACTTTTCTGGTTATGAAGATAAGTAAGAAAGATAATATGTCGAATGGAGTGCGTAATAAAATGTGCAATCTATCTAGTCAGTTAGGAAGATAATTTGTGTGTGTTTGGCAGGTGGTAGGTCTGCAAGCGGCGTTGGAGCAGGAGCGCGCGGCGCGGCTCGCTGCGGGCGGAGAAGCGGCGGCGGCGGAGGCGGCCGCGCGCGCTGCCTCGTCCGAACGCGATGCGCGTGCGCGCGACTTGCACGCAGTGCGTGCTGCGTTGCACGACACCGCCGAGAAGCTCGCCGCCGCCAGCGCTGAGCGGGACATGCATTATGAACGGGTAAGATTACTTTTAATAGTACAGAAGAGATATTTGATGTCAAAAGTCAAAATTATAAGTTTGCTTTCTCCTGAATCTTATTCATAATGTTCGAGGTTTTAAATTTAATTTGTTTGTATGTTGTCCGTTGTTGATTATATATGAATTGAAATATTTCAATGTTTTAAGATATAAAAAACGATTTGATATTTTTTTTATTTTGATAAGGAAGGAAATTGATTACAGGGACACCAGAGTATTCCACAGAACCAAAATAGAACGTTTTATCTGTCAAAAATGATTACTAAATACCTATAGCTTTTAGGCAGATATTTTTTCTAACACAGAAGTTGTAATCATTGAAATCCATATTCAAGTGAAATGTGGACCACACAAGCAGTTATCAAGATACTATGTTGACACGTAATTATTTTCATATAGTTGCATTGCGGGTCACATCCTGTCAAATTGATGATAAAAGCTATTTATTACCGCACAACTTAAGTTTTTCGAGTACCATCTGGATTAAACTGGGTAGAATAGAACCCAACGATCTTCAAATTGGAGATCTGGTATAACCTCGTGTGCTGTTCAGCAGGGAGCAAAACTAGAAATGAGGATTACCTTAGACTGAAGAGTAAACGGACTCCCTTACACCTATGAACAGTTCGACATTATAATCCTTAAACTAGAATCTGTATTCAAGAAATGATAAATAGTTTTCAAATATATAAATACTTAGTTCATCGCCTTATTTCATAGTCAAAATACATCATAATCACAATACGTCGTAACCCATAATTTTTCAACTAAAGGGCTCGAGTCTTCTTCCACTTTAAAAGGATATATGGCCATAGTCCACCTCCCCGGCCAAGTGCGTATTGACAGACTTCATATACCTTGGACATAAATCGGGAGAAGTCTTAAGAATGTATTTTCCGTCACGATGTTTTCCTTCACCAAAACGAGTAATCGTTTATTTGAAGATTCTAAGTTGAATACAAATGTTATTATGACTACCATATTATAACAGTGTAGATAATTATGATATAAGTTATCTACATTCCGACGCAAGTGTCGCTCGTACCGTCCTATGTGGAATCAACTATAGTTTATTTATTTACGTATGACATCATCTCCGCTGGCAAATTTTATTTATTAAAAACAGTTGACGCTAAGAGTGATGAGTTGCCTCGATCTATATGATCCGAAGTGTCAAAGGTGGCGGCGCTATCCGGTTTTGGCTGCATCGGGAATGAATTATTGCCCTAAGCGTTCTTTAATGCACGTGAAATATCGGCTACGTAACGGTCAACACTCGGGAATCGAAATGCACATTGGAATACACGAAATGTACTAAGTCCATCGAGCCGTCTAGTAAATGTGTCGTTTTTAAAGATTACGAATACCAACAGCGTGTAATGTATTAATGAATCATACTTTAACTATGCAGCCGTTTAAGAAATTATCGGACAAAGCTTTTTTCAACTCGATGGAGTATTTATGTTATAGACAATTATTACACGTCGCTTTTACTGTTGTGTGGATTAATAATAGTCTCATCACGCCGAAATAGACTGTCCTTCGACATTACGAGTGACTCATGATCCATAGCAAACATTACGCGCGCAACATTTGCCTTATAAGATATACCTGCGTGCACTGTTCTCAAATAAATAAACAAGAATTACGTATTCAGCGGTTTTTCTGCCGTTCGCCGCTTAAGTCATCGATATTGATGTAATTGAAAAATAATAGAATGTCTATTCATTGCTATTCACGGAACTCCGCGGACGTGCAACTCGTTTTAGCAAAATTAATTGTACTCGTATGCCTTCGCAACAATGTACGTGCTCAAAGGCATAAGTACAATAACTATAAATTTGAACTGGACCTTGATTCAGGTTAAGTAATGACGACAATAATAAATAACCATTCATTTGTAACGGTTTATCTCTGTGAGTTATGCGTGCTGGCCACATCGACGCATCGCTCGCGAACCTCTTACTCAAAAATGATGTAGCGAATATGAGTACACCTTATTACATTACTTTTACCAACGACTATGTTATGTAATATTTATGTTTATAGTTTCTCTGTATGTTAGGTTGAGTTTTACTTTATTTTTTCTTTTATTTATAGTTCACCAGGATTCCTATTTTTTTTGAATGTTTATGATATATTAAATTATAAATCGATTTTCCGAAATTAAATGTATAAAAGAGATACAGATAGATAAGTTTGCTATCTGTTTATCAACACAGAATAAACTCCTTGAAATTAACTTAACAAATAATCCAAGGGACTCTTATACATTGTATAATAATTTACTACCTTAAATCATACTACCAAGATTTTCAATGAATTTTGGTAACATACATCGCAGAGTTATAACGAAAGTGACTGAATTCAAAATGTGCATATAGGAAAATTAAAAAAAAGTGTTCATGCACAAATGTTTCAGCTAAGTCATACCATAAATTTCCATGTAAAGAGCTATTTGTCTAATTAGAATTTTGAACCGGGTTTTAAAGCTTTCATGAACTGATAATATCGTTCAGAACAACTTTTTAAGAGTCTTAAGGATTTCATTAACTGATAATCATTCTGAATAACTTTAAAATTTTTGAATTGAGATGCTTTCACACGTGTACCTACTGAACACATTGACTAAGCAGTTATAACTATATAACTCGCATGAAACATAAGGATAAAATTTAAGGGTTTTAATTTGTGTGACAAAAGATTTTATGCTTCTTCAAACAGGAAGTCTACTAAAATACCTCTATACATACATGAGAGATTGTTTAATTTCTATGTTAATAATTGTTTATGAATAGTTAGTCACAAGATTATTTTTTTTAATTTATAAATTATTTAATCTATCTGCATTAACGATTATAAAATGTATTCTGGTTTTCCACTTAGTAGTCGGTTATATTATCGAAGAGTTATAATGATGTCATTGATTTATTTTACTAGCTTTAGCTGCGGCTATGTCCGTGGTGATATATCATACGAAAGCTCAAAACTTAAACCTTTACCGAAAAGGTTAATTACAGAAAGGTCCCGATTGGACATCCTATGGTGATGACATGTTTTCGTGACAAAACAGTGTGTTCAAAGTCCTTTGACATGTTTTTTATGACAGCAAGTTTAAATTGAACAGCCTTAACAAGAAAGGTTTATCCCACAAGACTCATGAATTTGTTAGGAATAAAATGTAGTTTAATTTGCTCCATAACCATAAACTATCTTTGTAAAAAGAATCGTGTCAATCAATTGATCCGTTATGGCGTGACAGACGGACAAACTGACAACTTTCGCATTTTTAATATTAGTCAAGCTTTTATTACGCACGATTTCATCTTAGATTTAAAGACAGTTCTAAACAATAGCGAAGTTGTACTTATATCGGACAAGCAGTATTAGGGTAAAGCCATTTCCAACTTTATACTTGTCAATATGATAAACATTATAGCAATGAAATAGTTATGAATAATATCTTTATCATACGAGTTCAATTGTTTATGCGTCTGCGCAGAATACCACGTGGTCATCTGTAACAATTACTCTCGCTCATTACTATCCAAAGCATTTCCTACAGCATAGGTACTCAGAATGTGAACACTTAAAG
>DWPQ01002559.1:0-10464 GCA_018251795.1 Perichares adela | reverse complement strand
AGCTGATAAATGAGTGCCCCACTGAAGTTTACTATCCAAGGTCAATCCCAAAAAGACCGCAGATTCCTCTAAGTTTATCATGTAAAAGTTTTACCATTATTAGAAGGATTAACAAAAAAATGTTGTGGAATCTCTTTGTAGCCAGAGCTTATTGTTCATTGAGACAATAGCTGCCAATTCTTAATGTACAAGTAAGTTTCAAATTACAAAAAAAACTTATGTACAATGAATGTCTTCACACACAAATGATTATACATGAACTTAATTCAAAGACCTTCATAAATTTAATTTTAGACATTCACCTACCTCAACACCTGGTATTGACTGCTGTGTGATGATTGAAAACGTGTCTTATCACGCGACATCTTGATAGTTATTGGGCATTATTATATTGCCGCTTATAAAAATGAGACACTTGTTAAGATATGTTAATTTAATGGAACCATTACGCTCCATAGTTGTAGGTACATATATATCGATTGAATTCATACTGATTTCTCTTCGAACGGAAATATGCCAATAACTACTTTTTGGTCGAAATTATGGTAAATGCTCAAATTCGTGAAAAACTTTCCTTTGGACTTTGAAGTACCCAAGTTTTATGTCCATTGTAACGGATTTTTATTTTGTGTGCGATGTTGCAGGAGGGAACCTTCCAATATGTTATTTTTATATCATTAGTCAAAAAACCTGGCGACCGGACATCTGATAGTAAGGGACACTAATGGCATCACCGACGCGTTGCCGACCAGGAAGGAAGCGAATAACCCTGTAACCCATCACTTACGCTCCGAAACTGTAGCCGAAACACGTTCCATATCAAAAGTTAAAAATAATACGCACGTCAGATAAATAACCTCCGGTTATGCAGTTGGTTTATAAGCATTTTTTATTTTTAAATATAGTTTATACATTTTCAGTCGCGAAAATCATTGTGAAATCGAACGTCGAAGAAGAAACAAGATGACGGCATATATCACGGAGCTATCGGATATGGTTCCAACATGTTCCGCCCTCGCTCGCAAACCCGACAAACTTACTATTCTACGGATGGCCGTAGCTCATATGAAAGCTTTGAGAGGTACACAGCTACTATTAATATTAATGACCTCATCCATTGAAGCTCATCAAAGAACATTTCAATTTTATATGATATTGTTACAGGCACTGGAAATACGTCAACAGATGGTACATACAAGCCATCATTTTTAACAGACCAAGAACTAAAACATTTAATCCTAGAAGCAGCTGATGGATTTTTATTTGTTGTGAGCTGTGACACAGGACGTATCATATATGTTAGTGATAGTATAGCTCCAGTACTAAACTATTCTCAGGTTAGTCAAAATCCTAAATTACGTTCACATGCTTAGTCTTTTCAGAATTATGATATTTTAAAATCGACGATTGTTTCAGGGGGAATGGTATTCGTCATGTTTATATGATCAAGTGCATCCAGATGACGTCGAGAAAGTTAGAGAGCAATTAAGCACCCAGGAACCACAAAACACGGGTCGCATTTTAGATTTAAAGACTGGAACCGTAAAAAAGGAAGGCCATCAATGTAAGGATTTTTTAAATGCGTACAACGGTTGCTAATTAAATACATGCGTCTTGACATGATTGTTATGATTGACAGCATCAATGCGACAAGTGATGGGGTCGCGACGCGGTTTCATATGCCGCATGCGCGTGGGAGGCTCGGCCGAGAGCGCGCAGCTCGGCCGCTTGCGCGCGCGCAACTCGCTGGGGCCCTCGCACGACGGACACAATTATGCAGTCGTACATTGTACTGGATACATCAAAAATTGGCCACCTACAGGTAAATTGTATTACAGGGAAAGCGTTTACTTAGTTTTTTAACTGTCATGTATTGTAGTACCCTAACACTTGCAGGAGTGTGCTACATCAACACCCAAGAACAGACTTTTTTTACTTCAAGTATTTAGCCCCGCTGGAGATGGAACCGAAAACTACTACAGGCCCATAAATGTTAATCATAAATGTATTTATGGTTAAATATTTTAAATGCAATGCTTTAAGTATTTTGGGACATCAGACTTGTTTCCAGGTATGCAGATGGACCGTCCTGTCGAAGATGAGCTTCACGCTTCGCATTGTTGTCTCGTTGCTATTGGACGATTACAGGTGAGTACTACAGTGTTATGTTGTTTTAGTATGTAATTAATTTGTAATGTAATCAGTTGGTATTACCAACTAGCCCTTAAAATCTGCCAGTGTTGTCTCTGAAATTTCCGTTTTTGTTTATTAACTCTGTTTATTTTTTTAATGTTATTTTTCACCATACATTCAGGTAACATCGACGCCTAATGCATCAGAAAATAGCTTATGTAGCGGTGGCGTTGAGTTCGTGTCGCGGCATTCGGTGGACGGGCGCTTCACATTTGCAGACCAGCGCGCCACCCAGGTGGTGGGCTACGCCCCTGCCGATTTGCTCGGGAAAATGTGCTACGAATTCTATCACCCCGAAGATCAACAGCATATGAGGGATAATTTTGACCAAGGTGAGATTTTTGGACTTGAATTGGACGTTAAACTTTTATATAAGTTTATAGCCTTACTCGCCAGTACTCTAAGGTTACATTATATGACCTAATGTTAGATTTACATTAATAATTATCCAATTTAAATTTGGTTTTTGTTTCCAGTACTCAAGTTGAAAGGGCAGATCATATCACTTATGTACCGGTTTCGCACCAAGAACAGAGAGTGGATATGGTTGAGGACTTCTGCTTTCGCCTTTCTAAACCCTTTCAACGACGATGTCGAGTACATTGTTTGTACAAATACTTTAGCAAAGTGAGTGTATATATTTTGTTTATATTCTAATACAATGTAATATAAATACTATTTATTTCACACCAAGGTTATGTGGAAACACAAGCTTATGTATTTTTGTAACGATTTCAGCCGGTCGCTAGGAAGTACTACAGGTGAACCTGTACCCGAAGAGAATTATGATTATCATCTACGTCAGCGTGACGTTTATCAAGCGGCTCAACCGACCATACACCAGCAGCACCACGCACCGCCGGGTTTGTACTGACTATTATATATTTATGATCATTTGCTGTAATAATATTTTTCCTGTGTTGTATATAAAGTCCGTATGGCTATCAAGGTCGGGTAACTATTGAAACTGGAAGTGTAAAATAGTTTCCGCGGGAAGGCATCAATAAAAAAAACGCAATCTTGTACAATGTATTAAAATTATACTTTTTACGCCAGAATTGATGCTTAATAAAAGTGCGTTAGATTTGCCCTTTAGTGTAAAATTGAGATTCTGGTTTAACAACCATTGAAACGATTACCTTGTTCATTTTTTATAGTTAAAATATTGATTTGGTTGTTGTTGTAATCAGGCAACGGCGGAAGCGCTCGGTCGCCGGGCGAGGCGGTGGCTGGCGGTACCGGTTACGCGCACTACGCCCCAGACTACTCACCGCACCGTCCCGCCAACACGCCGCCACATACAACATGGACTACGCTCCGGCCTGTCAGTATACAGCTTTTTCGAATGTTTTTGATAACCGCCATTATCATTTGCAAAATAAATATTTGCTTAATAGTCGAACGACAACATAGAATATGCGTGAAGGTGGTGTCTCAAATAAAATATTTTATTTATTGATTTAATGTACTTTATAAGCATTATTATTGAAAAATATTATAGTTCTGCACTTCTGCACATAAACTGTAAGTGTGCCAAAATTCATAACTGTCCGCGCAATTTTCGTAAAAAGGGGGTCCAAAGGTTTTTCTTCACGTAATAAATATTATAAATATAGATGATATTGCAGAGCGGTGGAGGTGGAGCCGGCGGCGCTGGTGCTGGAGGTGGTGCGGCGACGGGCGAGGGCTACGCGTACAGCGGCGAGGCGGCGGCGGGCGCCGGCAGCCCCGCGCGCTCCCCGCCCGCGCCCGCCTACCTGCCACCGGCGCACTACCACCACAACCACCACGCGCACCCTCCGCATCCGACACATCCAACGCACCCCACGCACCCGACGCATCCTTCGCATCCAGCTCACGGTAACGTATCGTTCTTGACTGTTGCCAACGATAAGCACTTAAATTCGCTATAAAAGTTTGTGTAAGTACTGTGAACATTTGCACGTTGTGTAATTAAAAGCGGGTTTTTTAATCGTCAAATAAAAATTAACGATCCAATGTAATATATTTCATATTATGACGCAATTAAGAATGCTATTCCTCAATGCCATTTACAGTCGGTATATTTTACGATATTTTGAAGAAAGTGCATTGCATTTACAGAATTTGGGTCACCGTTTTTGTTAGAGTAAAATCGATAGGATACACTGTAGTTGAAGACGTCATAGAGAAAAAGCGGACAGACGTCACTAGTTATAACATCATTTTACGTATATTTTAGCAAAAAAATTAGACTCGTATGTCGTAATCGTTGAATGCCTTGAAACAACGAACCGTGAAACCAGTAACCAGGTCGTATTATTTGTCCACATTTTCGTAGATTATAAATTAAAATTTTGTAACATAATGGGTTTGCCTTTAAAATATTAGTGATGAGCCCTAGAGCAGATTACTTGTTACCCATTTCAACTTACAGTTTTGTGTTAATGATAATCTGGTGTGGACAGGCATGTGGTCGTGGCAGGGGGGCGCGGTGAGCGCTGCGGGCGCTCCGGTCGTGGCGGGTGCGGCAGGCGAAGGCGCACACGCACCACACGAGCTGTCAGATATGCTGCAGATCCTAGATCAAGGCGGCGCTGCTACTTTCGAGGATCTCAACATCAACATGTTTCATTCAAATTTTGAATAGCGACCACCGAGACCGGGTTCTACGTGTTGACCTGTGACGTCATGAGCCCCTCGTGCGTCGCGTCCTGCGAGCCATCTTTCATTCCATAGTCCCGAGATCATGCGGGTATTAGCAGAGAAAGATCTGCATTGGGTTTTATATTGCAATAATATGTAACGCACTTCGGTTGGTCAGTACATACCATTATTCGACGAAGGCCATCGGAAGTAACCGCGTCGAAACTATTGATAAGTAGTGCTGTTAACTTCAATGACTGACAGGGTGACAGATTTTGTTGGAAATTTTTTACCTATTAAATATTGAAGTTACCAGAATTACCATGGGCTGAGTGTTGCCAGTTCATGGGTACTTTGTATGCAGATATTTCGAGTATAGGTTGTATGCAGCTGCCATCTGGTTCTGTTATCTTTATTATTATAACATTATTGCATAATTAATACTCTATTTCGAAATAAGCTGTATATAAACTATTTTTATAGGTAATAAAATCGAATATTGAATCAAAACTCAGTTTGGAGGCCTTAATGCCGATTAAAACAACTGATATTTTTTGAAGAATCCTCGTGATTGTTAAAAATATCAATTGTATTAGTGTTATTTTAATTTTAGGGAAACATTAGTTTCGTAAACTTTTTAAAGTTTAACCAGAATAGTATTATTTCGTTTAATATTTGGCAGAATATTCCGTTTCAAAAAAGAAAGCGAACTGGATTCGCTCGTATCCACAAACATTTCAATTTATACAACATCCTTGTGTTAATCAGGAAAGTTTCGCCCATTTACAACTTATTTGTCTTAAGCTTAAAGGATATTTTTATAAGAAGTTCTATTTCCAATCTATTATTTTAATTTGTTATAGTGATCTTTGTTCAATTGAATTACATTATATTATATTTACTTAAAAAATGTGGTCCTCGACCATGCTTATCGGAGAGAATTATTCAGAGGTGACCAAATAAATACCTTACTATAGCACACCATCTAAGAAAAATTGTATATGTATAATATAAAAGAGAAGAACGAAATACGTGAGCTGTTATATATATACGTACATATATAAATTGTAATTATTATGCAACTACCATATGCGCCTTGGTCCTTGTTATTTTTTATTGAATGTTAGTTACAAATTCTAAACCTACAAAGTAATATAAAAATCATGTGATAAAGACGCGACTTGCATACTATTCATCTATCCAGTTGCTTAATTATGTTGGAGTGACTTTCTGTATCGATCTCATCCTTCATGATTTTGTTTAATGCATTTATTAGATTGCACAGATGCTGTTTAATTACATTGTTTATTCGGGATAGGCAGGTTTTTATATTACTAAGCGGGTTTTATTATAGTATTTTAATGGGTTGAGATAGTGTGGTAATTAATGACTTCCTCCGGGAATATAATATAAAACTGGTAAATATTACCTAAAATAATTAATTTTATCAGCGGCAATGTTTCAATGCTAGAAATATTTAGTTATTAAATTTTTTATTCAATGTAATGCAGGCTTGTTTATGAAAGGTGGTGTAATCATAAAAATATATCTGACCAGTGTCATTGAGAGTTGTTTCGAAAATTGTTTAGATTTAATTAGATACATTAGTTTATGGGTTTCATTTGGCACGCTATAGCAATTACTAGTATTCACTACAACTCAACTCAATTTAGGGAGTTTTTAATTATTCTTTAGATATTTTTAATGTTTTTTAATTGGGAATTTTGTTTTAAGCATGTAATTAATTACTTTAAAGTATTGAATTCTAATGCAATTTGAATCATGTTAGACAAACATCATGGTATAACATGGGTATTACTATGTATAAAGTATAAGTGAACCATCTGAAGACCAAAGTCATAAAAAGTCAGATATATCAGAGTCAAGCTGGTGGAACAATTGATTAAACAAATACCAAGATACATTGGTAGTATTGTTAACATTCCCATTTGAAATTGCTTGTGCATTGTATTACATACATTGTATTGCACTACCCTGCACTTTGCATTACAGAGCATAGTTGTGTATTTGTAATACTGATAATATTTCGAACATTGAGAATTGACTATATAATTTGTTGTTTGAAAAATATTAGATTTCAATTTTTAAGTTTATATTCACATAGAACTATTTTATGTTAGTAATGCATTTACGAGAATATTCTTCACGATAAAAATATAATTTGTATCAATCAAAATTAGGTATACCGGAATTTTTGTAAGATTTTTCATTAAATATAAGGAACAAGTTTTTTTTGTGTACTTTAGATTTTATCTATTTTACCCATAAAACAAAAAAATCCTTTCATAAAACGTTATTACGTTATTACACAAACTCTATTGACTTAGAAATAGCAAATATGCTTCCTTTGTGCTAAGAGGGGGCTCTTTGTTACACTGTTATAAAATCTATTACAAGATTATAGTCCTGTTAGTATGAATCTTTTGATTCGTATTTTATCGCTTTACATTAAATATCAATGTTAAAAATGTACATAATGCAGAGGACTGTGGTTCGTCCGAAACAAATAGTAAAGCTAAAATTCCACATTTCGTAGAG
This sequence comes from Perichares adela, assembly GCA_018251795.1. Taxonomy (NCBI): domain Eukaryota; kingdom Metazoa; phylum Arthropoda; class Insecta; order Lepidoptera; family Hesperiidae; genus Perichares; species Perichares adela. The sequence continues at coordinate 3,087 of DWPQ01002559.1, read as the reverse complement.
TATCATATGGTCCAGAGTAAACAATGATATTAATTTATATTCCTTGTTGCGCAGTGTGCATCTGTATCGAGGGCCCACATTTTTTTTTTACCGAGGATTTAGTTAAAACTTAAAGCAAACACTCGCGCCCGCCGCGGTGGTGGAACTGCGGTTTTATTTACATACTCATGGAACCGCTTATTTACGCGGCTACGCTGCCGCCGCGGTTGCGGTCATCGACCGCAAACGTGACGGGCATATAATTAATATACTAATATACTGAAAGTGGCGGGCGATGAAAACAAGACGGCGCGGTCACACTTTACTCTCGCCCCTCCCCGGCCATTGTAGTCGCCCACCAACAGATCGCAGAGCGCGCGGGCGCAAACCGCCGTGGCTGCGGTCGACCGCGGCCCGCGCGGTTTTCGGTTCTTCGCCGATGCGGCGGGACCTACAAGCAAAACCGCGCACATCGCGGGCGAAAACCGCGTCGTGACATTTGATTCCATTTTTTCCATATATATATCCGCATTCTACAGAAGTTGCGGGCCCAAACCGCTGCGGGCGCGGGTAAAAATCGCGCCCTGAGTACCTAAAGATGGACATGTTTAATTGATAGCTGACAAAATACGATCGAATTGCTGCTGTTTTTGCGCATATTTTTTTTAGTTTTTCTTTTATTAATGGTCTAAAAGAATCGCGTTTCGGAAGTGACATGTAAAGCAAGCAGAAGAGGAAGGAGCCAAAATAAGCGAGTTTACTACAGCTACGATGTAATAATCTTTGGAATGTCGGAAACATTCTATCTTGTCCACATTTATTGCATATCAGTTAAAAGGTAGTAATCATTTGAATAACGGGAATGCAACTGAAAGACTTCGAATATTTCGTGTTTGATTTTAATAAACCTAAACAATTTAGGTAATAAATGTAAACATCATTGAATAAGTACCTTCGGAATTAGGCTGGATGGTACCTCCAACAGAAAGTGTTAGCTTAATAACTTCGTCTCCTGTCCGTGGCCTTGGTTTAATACTAGGATGGATGGAGCCGTACCGACGATAGTACTGATAATTAAGATGAACCACTCCATTTAATTAACAGAAAATGCAGTATTTGTGAAAAACTTAATTATCGTGATTAACATGTTGGACTCAGGTATATTTCCACTAAACCATCTACAAAAATCAGTATTTTATTAGACATCTTTAAAGACCGAGAACGCTGGAATTAGTTGCAATACCAGAAAGCTCGCTATAAACCTATTTTACGAACATATTTCCAATTTTTGTCAGGGTTTTATTTGGATATCATTATTGTCAAAATATGTATTGAGGATAGAATTAGATTCTTTTTAAATGGGTTTATTTATCTTGCCCTGTTTATTTATTTGGGTCAAATCTAGTGATTGAAATTAACCCTCTTCCTGTGGACCGATTGATCTGTTTTGTACACAGTACACACCTTTGCTTTTGATGATAATACAAATAAATCTAATCTGTACCAGTTTAAATCCAAGATGGCCGCCGCTACAAAATGGCACAACTACATCGATATGGGTATCAAATATGACAGTGCTTGACTAGTAGAATAGTAGTACACTTTGAAAAATTAAATACTAATAACTTGAAAATAAAATAAAAATTGTAACGCTAAATGGTTATAAAGAAAAAAAAGGGTAATGTACTAAAAGCTAATAAATAATTCTGATGAAAAATATAATAAAATCGTTGGGCGTACCGTAAACTGAGTAAATATGTAAATACTACGCCCAACAATTTCATTACATTTTTTCTTAGAAATATTTATTAGTACATTATCCTTTTTTTCTATAAAACCATTTTTTATAACTTTGATTGTTTTTTGAATGAAATGTACAACGCTACTTATGGTTATTTTTACGTTTTCCCAGTTTTTTTTAACTTTTTATTTGTATTTTCTAATAAAATCATTGTATGTATCACAATATTTTGACAGTATAATCGGTCACTAGATAACACAAACTGACATATTGCTTGTACTTTGTTTATGATAATACTCTGGATAGTAGAAGTTATAAAGTACAAGATGAACAATGTTTAAATATGATAACTTTTCCGCCAAGCTAATACAGTGCATAAACAGGGCAAGCTGATTAAAACCGTATAAAATCAATTTTCATTAATTAATATTAAGGTTTATGGCTTGGATACGAGTCCTTTAAGCCAAGTCTTGATTCTATCAGAAACTTGAATCTTCTTAGTTAATTAATGTTTAAATTAATTCGTAGGTTACCGCCAAAAAGGCACGTTACCAAAATCAATTTTCAATATTGGCATAAGTATAGAGTATACATGCCTATTAATAAGTCTGTGATAGACACATTAGTGTATTATCTATGGATAGACATCTGTGATTGTCATTCGGCACGTCACAGATTGGTGAAATAACTGGAAAGTAAAAATTGAAAATAAGATTATTGTTTTGCAAATTTATTTTTGCAAACTACTTTTTACTGTAGTGCCCATGCTCATCAATGAGGTTTTGTTTTCTTAACTAAACAGAATATGTATTGTGCGCCTTTGTAATTTTTCTTACGTATGTACGAATGTGATCGTTGTGTAGAAATAAATACGATAATGCGAAAAGATTTGTAATATTGTAGGCAGTATTCCCCTTACAGATATAAATGTATAGGTTAGCTCTCGCATAAACAATGGCTAAAACACCACAAGAATTTATTCAAAGTTCATTTTCTCCCATCATTGCCACACTATGTAGTGCTAAAGTGGATAATATTGTATCTAAAAACAATTTGACGTTCTGTGAATTGCTGCAGCCCTTTACAAGTTTGGACTTTGAAGGTAAAAATATATCTAATTATTTTATGATAAAGCTGTGCACATTTTGATGTCATTGAGAATTTAAAAATAGGCTGGAGAGAGTTCTAACCATCTCAAGAGCTTCTACAGAACCTAATTAAATTTGCATTGTCTTAACTCCAAATAATTTCAATAGTTATGGCCAGCATAACACTGAGCTTCATGTAGATATCTTAATATATATAAATCTCGTGTCACAATGTTTGTCCCCAATGGACTCCTAAACCACTTAACCGATTATAATAAA
>DWPQ01002558.1:0-10464 GCA_018251795.1 Perichares adela | reverse complement strand
GTACGCTACCCTTGTCGACACACTCCCGATCTGCACAACGTTGTTGACGAGGGACTTGTGGACGAGAAACCCGACACCACCTTGGGACAGATGTTCGCCCTCCCGGTGATAGAACAAGTTACCAGATTTGAGTATTATCGTGTCCTCCCCCTGTCTTCGGACTTCGGATAAACCCACAATACTCCAGTTTAACTTGTCTATCTCTTCTTCCAGCTCTTTTACCTTGTCATCAGTCCTCAGTGTCCTGGTGTTATATGTTGCCAGGTGCAGAAGTCGCCGGTTTTGGTAGCCCGATCTCTGCCGGAGATTCTTAGCACCCCCTGCCCCGCCGTTACCGTGGCCGCTACCATAACCAGGAATAGCGGGGCCGCCGGGGACTGGGGGCCGGGGCTTATTTGTGACTACCATATGGGGGGTTAGCCGGATAGTCACCACGCTTGGCTAGTGCGTGTTGGTGACCGCAGTAGATGTTAGTGCTACTCAGGAAGACGCTGCTGCCCGTCTCCTGGAATTTCCTATTAGTCGCCTTTTACGACATCCCAGGAAGAAATGGGAGTGGTGCTATTCTACATAAGTGAACCCGACACCACACGGGGCCTGTATGGTCCACATGTGAAACCTAACCATTCTTATTGGGCCAGTATGGTGCACCATGAAATTAAACCCTCTCACTATAAAAGAAGATCTGTGTGAAGTCATGATGATGATGTCAATTATTTAGATAAATATAAGAACATAATATCACTAACAAATTCTTCGAATATTTCTTTACTATGCGAACAAATAATTTTATTTCAATACTAGACATTTTAGCTCTAAAGGACATTAATACTTTTGCTCCATAAACAGATGTTTCAACACATGTGGATTAATGTCACGACAAGATCGCGGCGATAAAATGTCGGTATAAAATCGTCAGTACCTTTTTCAGTTCAATTGTATAACATTTACATAAGTTTACATACATAATACAGTATTATAGATTGTATCTATTGTCCATTTTACACTCACACTTCCCTATAAATTATTACTAGTTTTATTACATTGTATTGTGATAGATGAACCCACGAAATCGTTTGACTCGCGCAAAGCCACCACGACCCAGCGCTGTTGCAACCTGTAAGTAATGGAAGAAATACATACATATATAAGAGGTACGTTTGGATACGTAATCATACCACACTTAAGCTATTCTTTGAAGAAGACAGTCGCTGAACTTAAAAAGAATTACCAATTATGAAATTGGTTAGTACGCAGTGAAGTGCTTTAAGTGACGTGAAAAGTGACCATGAATCAAATGAGTTGAATTATAAAATCTGGTTTTGTTTTAGCTTGTGATACTCACGTTGGTAGCTGCAGGGTTCGCTGCTCCTCAAAACCCACAGGATGTCCAAATTGTTCGTTATGAGTCAAATAACGCAGGAATCGACTCTTACAATTTTGCGTAAGACTCATATAATGATAACATATAATGTGAGATACTTTTGACAGTTTCTGGATCTGAATCCTTGCATTTTATTACAGGTGGGAACTTTCAGATGGTACTAAGCAAGAGGAACAAGGACAGCTGAATAATCAAGGAACTGAAAATGAGGCTATCGCTGTTCGAGGGCAATATTCTTGGGTTGGACCTGATGGCGTAACTTATTTAGTGACCTATGTTGCTGACGAGAACGGCTTCCAACCGCAAATCCAGCAGGGACCCGGGGGCGCAGTACCATCAGCAGTTATAGCGTCCCTTGTTGGATAGACAGTTTTCAATTCGAAGACATTTCTGTAAATAGTACAATACTCACGTGTTTGTATATAATATTTATATACAGCCATTAGGCTAATTTAAACAACTGGTAGAACTATTATTTAAATTTGTTGGTTAAGCTTTATCTCGATCTATAAGATGTAAATTTTAAAACCTCATAAGTTTACACGTTTCTGGGCACCGTTACTTACTCGTAACTACAATATGTGCGAGACTGTTCTATGCAAAAGGTCTTTTGTAGATTGAAAATAACAGTCTAATGTTTTATGCTTATATCATGATCTGTAAGATAAACACAATAAAAATGTTTTAATAAAATAATATAATACATGTATTATTATTTATATTATGCAAAACTTAAATTATTTGTTTAAAAGAACGCAATACATCATAATATAAAATTATTCATGGAATGCGAACAACTAAAATCAGGTTATTGAAAGATGTCTCTAAAATACTATCCATATTTCTGCGATTGACCTTTCTATTTAGAATTGGAATTTGTGAATCATATGACCACTTTTAAAAATACTAATACCTATCCAATAATATGTCACTAGAACATTAGATTGAATAAGATGAGAATAAAATAAATAGGTTTATATCACTTCTTATCTCATAGCGGATTCCAGTCCATTTAAGTGATTAGTAGGAAGTCTTGGCAAAATCGAAATGAAACGATCATCATCATCACAACCCATAATTGTCCCACTGCTGGGCTCGAGTCTCCTCTCACACAGAGAGGTTTTAAGGCCATAGTTCACCACGCTAGCCAAATGCGGCTTGGCAGACTTCACACACCTTCGAGAACATTATGAACTCTTCGGTGTGCAGGTTTCCTCACGATGTTTTGCTTCACCGAAAATCAAGTGATAATCATTTTTTAAACGATCATCAAGTACAATTCAATTGTTTCACAAACTGTTGAAAGTGTCAAATGTCAAATCAAGTGTCAAATTAATTAAGTATTTCCTCATGACTAATTAGCGGTGTAATCAGGTATTACTTTATTTAGATTCGCGTGATTAGTTTCACAGTTATGGCTATTACGATATTATTGAGTAAAATCATTAATGAGGGTTCTCTTGTGGTGCTTTTTTATCATTATCAACATAAAAGCCATATATCTCAGGTCATTAGGTCTGCTGGGCTTAGGTCTCCTCTCACATTGAGAGCAATAGCAGGCTAAGCAGGCATAGTTCATGACGATGGCCAAATGTAGATTGGCGGACTTTCCTCATCTTCGAGAACATTACGGCTTACGTACTCTCAGATTCGCAGGTTTCCTCACTACATTATCATTCGTAGAAGTTAGCATCATTTGATACACTTATTTCAACAAATTAATGTACTACATGGTCAATATGTGTTTAGTATAAATATTCATAAGTGAGTATTATGAAATAAGCTCAATAAATCTTAAACGCATCTGTAGGCGGACTGGGTTGCAGATGTGATCATTTGACATTGTGAAAGACGCAACTCGTAATCATTTGAGGAACTGTATGCTGGTTTGTTTCTTTAAGCTAAATATAAATGCAGATATCTAAGATAAGTGAAAGGGCTCAAACTTGGTTAGAATATGAGACCCGTAAATATTATGTTTATCTTCGAAAGACTTATACAAAGACATCACAGAGTTTATGAAATTCTACGAACTAATGATCAATGAAGAAATAGTTAAGACATTTATATCATTAGAAATCCAACTCATTTGTGCAATGATGGAATGGTTTTCATATTAGAAGTAAGTAACAGTAACACAATAATCCTTGAATGTTTTCTATTAATATACTAGCTAACCCCGCCAACGATGTTTCGCCATATAAAAGGTGGTGTAAAAAAATAGAGGTTGGTAATAGAAATGTTAAAATTGGGGGTTGTGTGTATCTATTGGTGCGACATAATAAAAAAAATATTTAAAGAAATTAGTTCATAATAATGTTGGGCGTCGGGTCCCCTCATGACTTAGGGGTATAAAAAATAGTTTACAGCCTATTTTCCGATCTACCCAATATACGTAGAAAATTTCATAAAAATCGGTCAAGCCGTTTCGGAGGAGTACGGCAACTAACACTCTGACACGAGAATTTTATATAGATTGTGTATTTTTCATTGAAAAGATTTAATTATGTATATTTAAAAAAAAAAAAAAAACTATAATTTATTCACGATATCCACTGTGTAAAATAGTAGTACACTTTGAAAAAGTTGGAAATTTAAGATGAAAAATTCGAAACTAAAAAACTTACAAATTAAATAAATAATTTAACGCTAAACGGTTTTATAGAAAAAAAGGATAATGTACTAAAAGCTAATAAATAATTCTGATGAAAAAATATAATAAAATCGTCGGGCGTAGCGTAAACTTACATTTTATTTACTTATATTTACAGATTATATTTTATTATTGTCATCAAAACCAAAAGTGTGTACAAAATTTCAGATCAATCGGTCCACAGAAAGAAGGTTAAATTCCAATCACTAGATTTGACCCAAATAAATAAATAAACAGGGCAAGCTAAATAAAACCGTCTAAAAAGTACATCAATATTCGTTTACCTATGATTCAACGTATCATACAATATGATCAGAATAACTGATTCATGAAATACGACTATTTATTTCGTGAAACGGTCGGTATTTTTTTATTTAGTCAACTGGATGTTTTGTTTATATTATGACCGCGAATGTTAGATAATATGAGCGCCCACTCAACCTACATATAAGTGTATAAGCCGTGAATTATACAAGCAAACAAAATCCTTTAATTTAATTAGCGGCATTTATTCTGTGTTCACGTCCTAAACCAACAATACTAGTATATCAGTTACAGTACAGAGGTTACTTTCATTAATTTTAATTAGGTGTAATTGAATTACGTGACACGGCTCATAACTCAAAGGTCTCGGGATGTGACCATTGAGTGTTGAAAGGAGTAGCGTTCACCTGAAATCCCGGAATCTCAGCATGCCAAAGGGGTTTTAGTGAGCTAAATCCCATGTATCCTGAACTTTTACTACATATAGATTAGTGAGGAGGATTAGTATCTTGTGAGGATTTATCTCCGGTATAAAATGAGTAGTAAGGCCTTATGCGCCGGATGTATGGGATTTTACTTAGGTAATAGGAATCCTAAATTATGAAATCTTTCAGCAGGGAGATCGAATATATTATAAAATAATACGATCATTATATCATGCTCATAGAATAATTTTGTCGACCCCGTAGCCTAGTTGGTAGTGACCCTGCCTGCAAAACGAGGGGTCCCGGGTTCGATTCCCGGTCGGGGCAGATATTTATATGACAGATAAAAAAAAAGATAAATATTTGTTCGCGGGTCATGGGTGTTACTGATGTGTTATTTGTGTTGTCCATACCACCCGCGACACAGGGAAACCTAGTACGGGGGTATGAGTGTGTTAGCGTTTATATTATTTTATTTATACTTATAGGGGAGACTTGCTTATCCTTTATATATAATAGCAATACAACGTTTGCGGGGTCAGCTAGTAAAGAATATTTGTATTTTTGCATAGTGAATGCAACTGTAGCAAAACTTACACTTTTGGTTTGAATCAATAACTCGAAAGCATGTTTCTCTCGCTTCAACGACGTAAGGTAAGCTTGTTCTTCAACCGTTTTGTCGTGAATCAAGAAATATACTTTAGAATATGGTTCATCAGGTTTCTTCCTACACTCATACAGCTCGATCTGCCTCACTGCCGACATGTCAGCGTGATACAGGATAATGTACTCAGGTCGCAGGGACTCCAAGGTTTCTTCGAGGTGGAAGCTGTTACCACTCGGTTTGAAAGTTTGAATACAAATGATCGGTTTCTCGGTTTCCAGCTGTGTTAAATTCAAGCTGTCAAGCTGCAAATAATAAAGTATTGTTTTATTTGTAATTCATACAAATAGACAGACTACTGTTAAAACGATAATATAGTGTAAACTGTAAACATTCAATTTACACAGCCTGATAAATAATAATAGCTCTTTTTTTGTAGCACCTACATGCTAATTCAGGAAAACTGTGAACGCTCTGCTTGCGACTCTTCTTGAAGCTATAAAAAAGGCTTATATAGTCTGACTGATATATTAGTCTGAGATCTATTGACCGCACTTTTGACTTATCTCCATCTAGAGATTCAATGAAGAAAGTTTTCATAAATACAGTGTGAAATGCAATCAAGTTACTACAAATAACTACAGTCCGGTGGTTAAGTGGTAAAAATTGGAGGACAAGTTTTATGCATAAAATTCAACAACTTTTCCCAATGAACGTAGGTCCGGAAATGTCAAAAAATTTTGAACCTCCCATACTAACAGTAAACATTTAATCACCATGTTGTACGGAAGGTCAACATTTTTTTGGCATTTCCGGACTTATGTTCATTGGGTAAAGTTGTTGAGTTTTATGCGTAAAACTCGTCCTCCAATTTTTAGCACTTTTACCACCGGACACACTATAAACATCACTTTAGCCTAAGCCTAGTTTACCTAAACCTAGCCTAAGTTTAAACCGTATGTATCTTGAGTGCACACTTTTGTTGACTTACTATAATATCAAATTAATAATCTTACAAAAATAGATATCCGTACTGTAAACCATAGTAAAGTCAAAGATAAGCCTAAGATTTATAGAGCTCACCTTAAGCTTTAATAAAACTCATCTCACCTGTGATATTGGTTCAAATGCACTGGAGTCATCATTTTTATTCTTTTGACTATCTAACTCACTGAGCGTTAATACAAAGCTGGTTTTGTTCATGTCATCCATATTAAAATCTTCATCATCACATATATCATCTCCTACACCTTTAGTTGTACTTTTACAATCATCATCTTTATCCTTTTGACTTTCAGATTTGACAGGAAAATTCGTTTTCAACTTCTTATATTTTGACGATACTGTATTAATTGTTAATTCTCTTTTAAAAGCTGTGTAAAACAGGTATTTATTAGCGCCCATAGTAAGAAATTGCGTGAGCTGACAACATGTCTTGTTGTCTAGACAGAGTATTAATATCCTCGTATTGGAAACACTGCCTTTGTTATTTTTCTTCACTTCTTCTGGTATCTCTTCTAGCAGTAAGTCACTCAAACATTTCCATTTCGGTGATGGCTCCGGATCAAATTCTGTAAAAGAGAAATAAAAAGCCTGAGTTACGAAAGCAGAGCTTTTAACAAAGCTCTGTGACAACTGAGGAAGTGCGTTATGGAAAACCGAAGATCGGCTATCAATGAGCTCAAGGTAATACAAGTTGCAAGAAAGTAAACAAACTTACATTGAAGATAAATTTAAAATGCACATTCAACTAAATTCATGGGATTACAAGACTACGCGAAGAAATCAAGAATTACGGGTAATTATTTCTCAGTTTATGTACAGTAATACATTTCTTTATTATAATTTTAGCTTTAGCAAATTGAAAAATTATATGCATACGTGTATAATTGATACCTATATAAATTTAAATTTGAAGGGTGTAGAACAGAGCCATTTCCTAATAATACATTACGATACTTGTGACCTAAGTGGTCTATCATTAGCAGTTAGCTAGTGCTATACGTAGTGCAATGATAAACCACGTACGTATATTATTTTATAGCACTGTGTGATATAAACCCACGCACGTACGCGACCGTGCGCAAAATGCGGTTTTTTTTCACACTGTGCTATAAAGAAATTAAAAATAGACAAAGGCGTACATATTCACATACCATTAGCGTTTGTAAACACCCTTCCCTTGGCCAATTTAAACAGCTGTTCTGCAGAGTCTAGAAGTATCCACCCAGAATTCACTTTCGCATACTCTGGCGTTCTGTATTTAGCAACTAAAGCATAAAACGACACAGCATCGTCGTGTATTAAGTTTCTGAAAAATGTTGTGAATCAGTGATCCGTGCATCTTTCATACAAGCACTGTGAGAACAAGAGTGACTCAACTCAAAATTAATGCTTTTAGGAATTAAACATGTTTACATGTTCAGGTATTTATGAATTGTGAATACTTTTTTCTGTTGGTGCGATGTTGTACAAAAAAAAAAAAAAATTTGCTCACATGATCATAGTTCTTAATACTTTGAGATCCTGAATATATTCTTTGGTCCGTGTGCTCAGCTGATGCCAGACACAATCCAACTGTGACTGTAGTATTTTGTGAAATTTCTTGGTGATACAATTCTCAGTAGTAATTTCCTAGAACATGTAGTATTTTGTAACAAAATGTCTGCGCAAATAGCCTAGTTAGAGATCTGAACGTTGGTCTCCCAAACGAAGACCTGCGTTCGCATACTGCACACACCAATAATTTTCAAAAACAACTTTAGAGTTAGAAATTAATTATCACTTGCATCGACGAAAGAAAACATCGTAAGGAAACCTGCACACCAAAGAGTTCTTAATGTTCTCGAAAGCGTGAAGTCTTGGCAAGCGTGGTAGACTAGGGCCGTAAACCCTCATATGGTGAGAGGTGACCAAGTCTAGCAGTGGAACAATTATGAGTGAATGATTATTGTTAATAAAATAAATATACCTGCATATCAATTGTTCTGTTTATACTTTTCAACTGCTTGACTGTGTAGTTCATAATATCAAGTAGACAGGTTTGGATCAGACTAGTTTTGGTGGAGAGTCCAACATGGAGTTCTATCACCTTTGCCTGTCTTGCCTTTAGACTCTTTATGATGATTCCATGAAACCTTGGACAAGGACATCAGATTACATTAAAAAAGCCTTATGCCAAATACGTTTAATGATTTTATTACTATTCATGGCCCAAAGGTTTGCGTCCATTGTAAGTGATTAATGTTGTTCATGGTAAAATTTCATGGACGTTTCCGTGTTTCAGAGGGCACATAGAGCCATTGATACTATTTGTTATTGCTAAATAGCAGATTAGCATCTGCTAACCAGGTCTATGGCAGGTGGTATAAGAACTTCTGACCCTTGGCTTGGCCATTAATCCTCTTAACACATTTGCGATGCAAGTAACGTCGCTTATAGGCCCGTCTCAATTACGAGATAACACCACTTAACACGTCAAAACCATCAAATCAATAAAAAATCTTTAAATACACCTCTACCTACCTAGGCCATAAAAACAATTCTGTTACAAAGAGTGCTCTCATAATCTTTTCCACCTGGTTATAACCAAATGTGAACGATATTGGAGAATTAGAAAATGCTTTTATAAATCCTGTCTGAAAATTCAAAATATAATTTTATATTGGAAAATGTATGTAGCCCCCAAATTAAAAAAAAACTGTTATGTTTTGAAGAATATGCACAGCACATGCTATTTCTGTCAAAAGTCAACAAAAGCAGCAAATGGGTTATTTGTAGTTCTAGCAATGTTATGTGTTGGTTGCCGATGAAGAATAAAGTGGGATATCAACTCTCCAATGAACCTTTGATACTGCATGAAACACGTAAACAACATAGCACTAGAAAGCTGGTTAAGCCAAATAAAGCCAGGCAGGCAAAAAAGCTTTACCACTAAACCCAATCACCATTGGGGGTAATTGACCTGGAAACTCAGCCACCTCCAACAGAGGAATCCTGGTGCTGTAGTCTAAACTATTGAGCAGGGCATAGCACATTAGCAGAGGTTGACTAAGTATGGATGAAGCCCGATAAACCCCAAGTATAATCTTTACATTACATTGCTAACATTATTCAAAGTTCTGTGATGAAGTCTGCATTAGGCCAGTTTAGTGAGCAGTTATATGTTGTTGTGTACATGTAAGTACTTCAATTCCAGTTTGTTTTTCTACATATAAAATTTCCAGACTATTGTACCTTATTTTTTTGCCTATATAATCTTAACACAAATGCTTCTTGACATGACTCCAATACAGTGTGAGCTCTTAACACAATAATGCCAGTTATGTGAGTAACAGGTAAACGGTTCTTTAGTAAATCCACAACTAAAATTCTTGTTGAAACAAAATGTACCCCACCCTCTAAGTAAGCCTTTTCTCTGAAAAAAAAAAACAAGAAAGTCATAGACAAAAGTTTATGTAGTCAAAATAATTAATAGTGTTATAAGTAACAAAAGTATATTAAGTTCGCCTTTTGTGTTTCACATGTGTACTGGCTAGCATGCAGTGCCTGCCCCCATGTGGTGAACCATAAGCATGTTAGTTGGTTATTGAATAAAAACATGTTGTAGTTGCTAATTATCATTATCACAAGTATGAATTACAATAATAATAGTAATTGTTTACCATTTGGTGAGACAATCTATGACTCTTTAGCACTCTATATATATATCTTAAATATTTAGCCTTATTTATGGTTTATAAATTATAAATATGTAAAAAATGCATTATCACCTTTCTGCTCCAATGTTTGGTAACGGAAGTAGTTTAAACTTTTCAGTAAAATATTTTTCTTCATGTTCACTACTATTTATAACTAAAACCAAATTACAGGGATCTTTGAATACCCACAATAAATTTGCTAGTATTGAATTATAATTAATTCCTCTGAAAATAAATTATAGAAATTTCTTAGTAATTTCATAAACATTGTGAGTACCCATTATAGTTAAAATGCTTAGTGTTCACAATAATATAAGTTTAAAATTTCATAAAGACCATCCTGGCAATATTATTTTAAGATACAGTGCAATCCGTTTATAATGACATCGAAGGGAATTAATAAACACGTCATTATAAGCGGACGTCATACAAAG
>DWPQ01002557.1:0-10465 GCA_018251795.1 Perichares adela | reverse complement strand
ATCGCAACCGCGGCGGCAGCTTAACCGCAAAAATAAGCGGTTCCGTGAGTATGTAAATAAAACCGCAGATCGTCGACCGCGGCGGGCGCGGGAAAAAATCGCGTCGTGAGTTCCTAGGGTTATACGGCTTACACCCCTATTCTCGGAGATAAGCAGTGATGCCTTGAACGATAGTCTCCAGTACGGATTAGCCTTCGTTAAATCCGGCACGCAGTTCTAATTTAATTTTTTTGGACGACTGGAATTTAATTTTTCATATCGAAATTGCGAGAACGAAAGCGTGAAAATCAATAATTTCAATTTCATATCTCTTGTAAATTTAACAGAATCGGCTGAATGGGAGAGGTCGACTATTTTTATCTATAGGTAGTGGGCGGTTATTGATTGGCGTTGGATGGAATAGGTTTATTATTTAATACAAAACATTGCGAACACTGTTTTGGAAGGATTTTTAGAAAGATACGGCAGTGATAATAAAGGTGTGTGTCGTTTAAAAAAAACGAATAAATAAGCATATCTATTGTAGTATCCCCGGGTCTGGACACAAAGTCAAAAGATTACCATACATAGTTAGAAGTTATGGTAATAACTTATTCAAAAGTTCATATTTTTTATTAATATGTTGGTAAGACCGAAATCTATTGTTCATCAGTATGAAATTCGTAATTACATAATCATTTTTGAGAAAGAAAATGTAGCAAAACAACACTCGAGCAAAGCTTGGTCATCCACTAATTTAATTTAAATATAATAATAACTATGATATAATTAACAAATAATATATTCCGATATTAATATTATACATTGTACTACGATTGCCAGAACTATAAAGTGTTTACTTAAGTGTGATTTACGATACAACGCATGTAATACTACATAAGGTGGTATATGCATGAAAGAAACAAAACATGTGGATACAGTGTAAATAGCGTTCATAATACCTTATTAAGTTAAATTCGTTCAAAGGCCTCGCTTAACTGGACGGAAAGCAACAATGTTCTTACTTCTCGGTCGCCGACCAGAAATACTGATCTGTCCGAGAAAACGTACTGGCAGTAAATCTCATTGCTAACCATCATCTTTGGTGCGTTAGCCTTAGTACACGGTATCGATTCCGATCGTTACACCACGAACGTGGTGGTGATGGAAGGGTGAAGATGATTTTATTGCTTCAATGCATTAATTAAAAGCACGTACATAACCATCTATAACTGTTGGGTTTGTAACTATTGGGCTTGGGTCTTCTCGCACAGTGAGATGGTCCAAGTTCCGTTTAAAACAATATTGCAAGTGGTACACCCTGCCGATCAATGGAGCAAGGTCCTTCCTGTTTCTGTAGCAATATCGACCGATGTCGTACCTACCTACGGTGCTGGTGGTAGGGTCATTGACCTGCCTAACTTCCTAATTAGCGGTGGTAAGGTGGTAAACAGGAAAGTTCTAGAATCAACCATAAAATATCTCGATGTATTTCGGTGGCATTGTCGAAGAGCCTTAGCTAGCAAGTGTCGTTGGTGTCCTGGACGCGACGCGACGTTCGTCGCTTACCAACATGGGCCAGTCAGTCTCCTTGCGTGCCGGCTATCAACATACATAAATGGAAAAATATTTTTGAAATGAAAACTTCTTTAGGCGCGTTGACAACTTTTTGAGTGAAGAAAAATCATCAAACTCGCGTCATCGTGACCTAAAGCTGTCTGTACAATATATCGCAATTTATTTGATTCTTTTAATTTGAGTACCTACAAATGTGATGACATAAAATAACTTATCAATGTGAAGTGTTAACTACAATATTGTAGATTATTGTGATTAGAAGTATAATTTTAAACTGGAAACTTCTTTAAGCGCGTTGAACACTTTTTGGGTGGACCATTTATGGAGTTTACTCATTAAGAATTGACTTTGATATAATGAAATTGTTGAGTTATTTTTATTCGAAACTAGAAGTCCCGGCCACGCATTGCTTTGGCATTTTTGTATTATGTTAATTCATTTAATACTCAATTATGACATTCACCCTTGCCAACCAAACGACAGGTAAACGAATCTTATTTGACGTCTTACGTCTTTTTTGTCTTTTTATTTATTAAAATGTATTTTCAGCCAAATCCACTAAATACTCACCTCAAGACTCAACTCATATCAAATCACCCAAAAATATTTTTTACCTCGTCCTAACTCCAATATGATATAGGTCTTCCATCAGAACGTCTATGTAAAATTTGAAGCCAATTTGACCACGGAATCGTGTTCTTTCATACAAACTTTGCCGCCATTTTTCACCCCCATATGGGAAGAACTTCGAGAAATCTTTTCTTATTGGATCCATTCGTCATACAAAGAACACACCCTCCAAGTTTCAGGTCTCTTCGATCAGCAGTTTTGGCTGTGCGTTGATCGATCGGTCAGTCATTCAGGACAAAGGATTTTATATCCATGGATTGATCTTTTTTATTTACTACATAATTTAAAAAAAAATTATATAAAATAACAATTAATAAAATACTGAACAATTTGATGTGAAAGAAATATAATTGTTTGAATTTTATAAAAAGTAAAAAATACAGTAAAATATTGAAATCTACAAAATTATTTAAAAGAAAACTAAAAAGGTGCGGTTTTTCTGATATAAATTACAAACTCCCCGGTGGGATTTGAACCCACAATCTCCGGTTTCAGTAAACCGGGCCTTGCCACCTTAGGCCACGGGGCCGCTTGTATGACTCTACGAATGTTTTGGTCGTATGTTACAACTCTCAACGTTGAAATTTAAGTAAAAATGTATTATATACCTTAAGTAAAAATAGTTACATACTCTTATTTATTTTACTATCTTTAAGTAAGCATAAGCATAAGTCGAAAATATTATAAAATATATATTTATAAAAAAAAAGCAATTTCAGCGCGTTTGACAACATATAATACACGAATAAATAAAAAATATCACAATAACAACATTCAAAACAATAATTTATTAAGCTTTTGAAGTCTAGTCTAGCCGTTTAATTTTATCTGAATCCATAGCGCATCTACTAAGCTAAGGTTTTAAGCGTAAAACTTTTCTCATGATCTTCAAATCCCTATCGTATCCCGTATACAAAACTGGTCATAAAAACCTTATTAAAAATATGTCTAGGTTATTATAAATGCGTTTATTGTCGCAGTAATGGACGTTGACGTGTTTTTGTAAAATTCTATGAGTCTTTACATACTACCAGTTTCAATTATTAAAGATGACAAGTAAACGAATTATATCGCCAAAAGAGTAATACAAACATAAGATTTATATATTGAAATTAGCAACACTAACGCGTGTTGTATTAGGAAACGTTTCTATATTACTTTTTTTATCATTCTAGTATTGTAAGCGATACAATTTGGATTAAGAACCCCATAGACGACTAACTTTCAAAATTCAATCTCCACTTTCTTCTTAATAACCGACTTCGAAAAGGAGGAGGTTCTATATTCGATTGTTAATATCTTATCTCGATCGAACTTTCATCAACTCGTAATCTTCGACTTAGAGCTATTTATCCACTGTGCTTCCTACTTTCTTAAGTCTTTCACTTGCAATGTTCGATTTTTGATTTATCTTTTTCTTCATATCCAATACTCGGAATCTTTAGAATGAAACTACAAACCACAAATTAAAAAATACTAACCAATTAAAAAAAGAGAAATTAAAATTTCTTTAATGTTATATTTATTTTCTATAATGTTAACTATATCAGTTTTCTAGTACCCATAGCACAAGCTCCGGCTTAGTTTGGGGCTAGATGGCGTTGTGTGAATTTGTCCACACATATTTATTATTATTTATGTATTATCTGAATAATATATATTTAGGGTTTTTATTTTCAGATAAGTAATAGTAAATATAAAAGGAAATACCACAAGTTAGTGTAAAAAAATAGGGATTGGTGACAGAAGGGCAAAAATGATGTATTATATTTTTTGGTGATATACCATAAAATAATAATGAAAAAAAAATTGCCCGAAAAATTAAAAAAAATATATATGGGGTAGCCCTTATCACTTAAATAGTTTACAACCTATTCTCAAACCTAACGAATATCCGTATAAAATTTCATAAAAATCGGTCAAGCCAATTCGGAGGAGTTTGGCAACTAACACCGTGACACGAGAATTTTATATATACAAGATATTATATGTAAATTAATTTCTCGTTATTAGTTTTATGGGTACTCACGATATATATATTTGTTTGTTTCTTTGCCGATATTTCGGCACAGTTACATGGATCGTGGTCACGGCTCAACCGCATTGCTGCGGAGAAAATTTTACAGGTTAACAGATGACACAAATACATTAGTCTAATTACCTTACGTCTAGTTTGTTTTTGTGTTTTAGGAACCAAAATTATTACGACACACTTCATTGACAACATCTTGCCGCACAGCAATTTGCACTATTTTTTTAATACATAAACTAAACATTGGATTCCAAGTGTGACCTAGTTTAAACCCTCCTCCCTATTAATTAATATTAATTATTAGGCTGTTTTTTTAATTTCTATCGCCTCTAGTACTAGTTGCGGGATGTAGTTGCGTTCTGTGGAGATTATTTGAAGGCTGTGGAGTTAAATCCAGATTGGATCAGATGTCCTGCTACAGCACATTTCTGCGGTTCATTCTTTCTGACTGCTGCGATAAATGTTCTTCTATGCGCTGTGATATAGATCGTTTCGTCTGCCCAAAGCGCATCCACAGCTACAGTGGACTTTGTACTCACTAATAGGGTGTATTGTCCTTGGGTGAACGTAAAAAGGCGGTAACTTTTTTATGTGGCGTAAAAACTGTCTTAATATTATAATATTGAGATAGATTTTACGATTTTAGGGGACATTATAATTTGTCCTAATTATCCTGCTTATTCTATCAGTTACCCCTTTAAGTTAAGGAAGAAATGTTGATTGCCGTTCAACAGTGCTGGTGGTGGGGTTCTTTCCATAGTGAGACCTTTTTAATTTCGGTGTGTGGCCATTGTGACGCAGTACTTTATTTATATGCTCTAATTCCTGCCTCACATGATCATCATCACATAGATTGTAGCAGCTACCGATGCTACGTATTTTGGATGATGATGTGATGTGCCGTGTAGGTATCTGTCAGTGTGAGTCGCTTTCTGTAGACGGCGCGGCGGCGTGGCTTAATGTACCATCCGGGCGTGTGCCTATTGCGACATCCAGGAATGCCAGAGACCTATTATTTTCTATTTCGTACGTAAATCTAATCCTACCGACCGTGTATGGAGTTGAAGTGGGTCAGATAGGATTCCACTTCACTCTGTCCTCCCTTCAATATGGCAAACACATCATCCACGTATCTTCTGCAAACTATAATGTTATTCGGTCCGGTTGTGATGGCGAAAATAGAAATTCTACATTGTAATAACAAAGTTGCTTTTGGTCTTTCGAGATAAAATAGTTACAAGAACTACGTCAATAATCTACTGTAAAAGATTTTTACAGATAAATAAATTACAAAATAAAGATATAATTACAATAAGCCGGACAAAACCTAATCCAAGCAACAATTAATATTACTCTTTCTTAAGATTACGTACACATACATACCTTTCGTCTTACGTTCGCCCGCACACACACACACACATATATATATTGAAATGGTTCCACTAACACAATTATCGAAAACAACTCCAGCAAAGCTGGGTCACCCACTACTATCAATTTAAATGTTACAAGTCTGCGGTGATTTTGTAAAAAAAATATTTATCTACTGTGGCTCCTCAGTACATCGACGCTACACCGTCGTCTAAAGCTAACCTTTTAAATGAGTGGTGTCCTCGCGCAACATGCCTTCCTTGATCCGTTTTACTTGTGCAGCGGCCGCGGTCACCCGAAGTACCGGAGTCAGTGTCAATAACGAGGTCGTTCGCTGTGCGTTCAGGTCACGCTAACGTGACGTGCGCGGCCGGGGAGTGGGCGTGCACCGCGCGTGGGCCGTGCGTGGCGGGCGCGGCGCGCTGCGACGGCGCGGCGGACTGTCGCGGCGGCGAGGACGAGCGTGCGTGCGCGTGCCCGCCCGACACGTTCCGGTGCGCGGCGTCCGGCGAGCCGCGCTGCCTCTCCACGGTGCGACGACTCCCTCGTTGCGCTCCGGGCGCGCCGGCCCGTCAATTTTTCATCGGAAGGAGGAACGTGTAACGTGTGTTTGTGTGCGTTCAGAGTCTGTACTGCGACGGCGACCCGGACTGCTCGGACGGGTCGGACGAGCCGCCGGGTTGCTCGGCGCACAGCACGGCGTCCCCGCGCGGCGGGGCCGAGGGAGGAGAGGAGCGCGGCGCGGCGCTGTGCGCGGCGCTGCCGGGCGCGTTGTACTGCAGCGGGCGCTGCGTGCCGCCCGCGCTGCAGTGCGACGGCCGCGACCATTGCCTGGACGGGGGCGGCGGCGGCGCCGGCAGCGACGAGGACCCCAACTTGTGCTGTAAGGGCGGTTTCAATTTAAACGTTTCGTGTCCAACGCTGCCGCACGTTGACCGTGCCGCCGATGTAACCGGCTGCCGTGCCGCTGCAGTTCGTTAGCCGACCGACACTAAACGTCTAAATTGAAAGCGTATTAAATTACCCGTCGTGCTGGTCACCGCACTATTCTACAGCGAAATGAAATTTAGGAGTTAGCGACGTTTCCGTCCTGACCCGACCCACCTGTCGGCGCTGCTTCTTCCCAATGTTCAGTTAACCGAGGCCGCGTGTTCTCGTCGTTCAGCTTGCAACCATATATTTCGCTCTCCTCAGCAGACGTTTACGAATGACTATTAAAATTACAGTCAATTTGATTAAGAATTCGTCGAGAGTGCGGCGATATCGGTGAGGCGGAGTGTGCCGCGTCCGGCTCGCCCGCGCCTCTTTGTCCTCTGTACGTGTAAACAATGGGTTCGAGGTAACGTCGGACGCTTTAACGGCAGTCGGGTACGCGCGCGCGAGCGGGGCCGAGCTGGAGGCCGCGGGGGCGGCGGGCGGCTGCGCGCGCGCCGAGTGGCGCTGCGGCAACGGCGCGTGCGTGCCGCGCGGCGCGCTGTGCGACGGGGCCGACGACTGCGGCGACTTCACCGACGAGTGGCGCTGCAGTACGTACATAATTAACAAGAAAAAGGCACGACTTAGTTACGCCTTCGTACCGCTGAACTAAGGTACAGCATTCTTTCATGGGCCTTGGTATACGCTTTTACAATAAAGTTTAAACGACGTGTAAAGGCACAGCTTCTAGGTAAAGGATATTATAGTATAGATGGATATTTATAATGATAAAGACGCCTGGAAATAGAAAGAAAGAAAAAAACATTTATTTCATAAGAAATCGCTGCAACAACATACATACTTGAAAAATCTTAGCTTTGCGATCCGTTATTCAGGTAAAATTAGATGTAGAGAAAAAATACCTGTATGGGACATGTGACGTGAGCGGTGAGCCACATGATCGTTTTGTAATAATCCACACGGTCCGTAGAGCGCGGTCCGCATCAATCAGTTGGAATAAACAATTAGTAACGAGCTCCCGCCGTATATGAACGATACGTGAACGTCCGCAGACGTGGACGAGTGTGCGGTGGGGAACGGCGGGTGCGCGGGGTGGTGCCGCGACCTGCCCGTGGGACACGCGTGCGGCTGCCGCGCGGGCTGGCGGCGCGCCGGGCCGGCCTGCCTCGACGTGGACGAGTGCGCCGAGGACGAGCCCTGCGACCACGTCTGCAGGTCGCTAACCTTCCACCCTCGCGTCCTTCCCAGTCCTCGATCGACGTAATTGAATGGACGATCGACGCCGCCCGCACAATGAACATGAAGCCACTCGGGTTGCAGGAACACGCTGGGTAGCTACGTGTGCTCGTGCGCGGAGGGCTACCGGCTGAAGGCGGACGGCGCCAGCTGCTCGCCGATATCCTGTACGTATAGCATAGTCGGTGCGCGCACGGCGTGACCATGTGACCGTCCCGTCCCGTTCGCGCACTCACCCGCGTCCCGTTGTTCTGTTGGAGCAGCTGTGAAGGCGTCGCTCATCTTCACGAACCGCTACTACATCCGGCGCACGGCGATCGTCCCCGAGGAGGACAGCGAGGCGGGCGGCGCCACCACCACGCTGCTCGTCCACAACCTCACCAACGCGGTGGCGCTGGAGCTCGAGTGGGCGCGCGGCTGCCTCTACTGGAGCGACGTGACGCGCCACGGCTCCTCCATTAAGCGCGTGTGCCGCGCCGCGCGCCTGTCCGCGCCGCCCGCCGCGCCGCCCGCCGCGCCGCCTGTGGCTCCGCCGCCCAAGCTGCCCGACATGAGCTCGGACGACTACCAGGTACTAATGGACACTCGTCCCTCTCTGGTGTTCACTGTTTCTGTATTGCTATCTCCACTATGATCGACGCGTTAGCCGACTAATATAGAAGGGGGCGACGTATTATATACTTAAAATATTTAATTGAAGAGCAGTGACCTAGTGGTTTGAACCTTGGTCCCCCGAACTGGAGGTGGCGTGTTCGAATCCGGCCACTAATTTTCTAAAAGGTATGTGCGTATTAGAATTAGTATATGTTAGTATTAGTCTGCCGACCTGCACTCGGCCAGCGTGGTGGACTATGACCTTAAACCCTCTCAGTATGAGAGGAGACCCGAGCCCGGCAGTGGGGCAATTATGGGTTGTGATCTATATAATTGAAGGGAGTCAAGTAGAGGCGGGCGTGGTGTGTCCGGCGCAGGTGGTGGCGGGCGCGACGCTGCAGAATCCGGACGGCCTGGCGCTGGACTGGGTGGGCGGCAACGTTTACTGGTGCGACAAGGGCACCGACACCGTGGAGGTGGCGCGCCGCGACGGGCGCCACCGACGGGTGCTGCTGCGCGGCCAGCTGAGCGAGCCGCGCGCGCTCGCGCTGCACCCCGCCGCCGGGTACGTACCGCACCGCACCGGACGCGTGCAGGACGCGCGGTACATCGTGCAGTAACGTCGTGGACCGTGCGCAGGTGGCTGTACTGGTCCGACTGGGGCACGGCGGCGCACATCGGCCGCGCCGGCATGGACGGCAGCGAGCGCCGCGTGCTGGTCCGCGCCGGACTGGGCTGGCCCAACGCGCTGGCCGTGCTGCCCGCCACCAACGAGCTGTACTTCGCGGACGCGCGCGAGGACTACATAGCCGTAGCGGACCTCGACGGAAACCACGTGCGGGTCCTCTTCTCCAGAGGTACTGCCGCTAGACGCGCACGTCGAGGACGTTCGTCCTGTACTCCCGAAGCGACGCGCATATCTAACATTGCGTGTTGTCCGATGTAGCTCCCTGTGACCTTTATTATATCTCATGACGCCCAACCGGTCAACCTGCGAGAGGCCGGCAGCTCGACCGTCGGTCTCCCGCACGGAAAGGCTCGCGTTCGGATCTCGCACGAGTTACAACATTTAGCAAAGTTATGCACGTATTAAAAATAATGCTTCGATGAACGCTACCATCGTAATTAAACCTGCGCGCCAGAGAGATTTTCATGTTGTTCTCGAAGGGCAGTCGGCCGGCGCGGCGGCGCGGTGGACTATAGCCTTGAACTTGATCCCGACGATCTATATAAGGACTTACTCGGTAAAGTAGATAGTTAATTTAATAAAATATTCAAATTTAAGTATACTGATATAAGTAAAAAAATTAAATTCAGTGACTGGGCAACAGTAGGTATCTTTAAAAGCAGAAATACGTTGTATGATTTATACGGGCAAAAACAATACAATAAATCCCCGTCATTTCTTGAACGTGTTAAAAAATATTCAAAAATCTTTAAATCAGTATGTATTCATGCTAAATCTATACATATTAAAGAGAAAATATTAAATTCCGATAATAAAATACAAGCTACCTGGAGGGTGATTAGTACTGAAAGCGGTAGAAATAAAGTTCGCGACTCAAATTATGAAATAATTATTAATGAAAATAAAATATCCGGTGATAAAGAGGTTGCAAATATCTTTGAAAATTACTTCCAGAGTATACCTGTCACGTTGACCAAATCACTGAATTCTTCCGCAAAATCAGCACATACTTTGTTAAGTGAAGTGGTTAGTGAATGTAGTGTTCTATTTGATTTTAAACATACTACTTCATTAGAAATAGTTAAAACTTTTAAATCTTTAAAAATTAAAAATACGGGTGACTTATGGGGAATGTCTGTTAAAGTTATAAGTAATATAATAGACGTCATAGCCCCTCATCTAGCTATAGTATTCAACAAGTGTGTAGATTTGGGGACTTTTCCAAATCTTATGAAATATAGTAAAACCATACCGCTTTTTAAAGCTGGTGATAAATCGGATATTAATAATTATAGACCGATCTCAATCTTACCAACATTAAGTAAGGTCTTCGAAAAGGTTTTATTGAACCAAATGCTTAAGCACTTCAACGCTAATAACATACTTCACCCCGAGCAATACGGCTTCACTAAAGGTCGTAG
>DWPQ01002556.1:0-10466 GCA_018251795.1 Perichares adela | reverse complement strand
TCCAGTAGTTCCTGAGATTAGCGCGTTCAAACAAACAAACAAACAAACTCTTCAGCTTTATATATTAGTATAGATTTACATAAAAAAGCAATCACCCAAAAGTGAATAATATTGAAATATCCTGATTTGTGAGAAGAAAACTTTGTGAGTCTCGACTAAAGCCACCCGTTGAGCTCAAAGCTCCGCAAACTTTACACTTTTCTTAACTTTTATTAATAATTTTGAAAGAATACTGTAACTTGTTATTTTAATTTAATCAAATCTGCAGCTATGAAGTATAGGTACGTTGCAGATGGTTAATATTACATTGTGAATAAAGCAACAATATTAATTGTACAATAATAATAGAAGTACATATCTCATTTCCCAATGATTAGTTGGTATAGAACGCATTAAGCATTAAAATCGCTATTAGTACTGTGAAATGTATATATATTACCTATATTTAATTTGTGTCAATATCCGTAAGGATGTCGATAAAAACCCTACTATCCTATCTTCCCAAAACCAATCTTAAAACCCTGCCTTCGGGATTAAACTAAAAACAGAGCCCACTTATGTCTGACAGGAGGGACCTAGCGCCATAACTTCACCGGTTTATTATTAAAAATATGTATCTATAACTTTTAGAACACTTTATTATTTCTAAAATAATTGCAATACAAATGACGATCTACACAACTAAATAAATATTTGGAAAGCGGTTCAATATTACTCTGACTCCTATACACATCACCTTGTTTAAATCCGACTCATCGGTTACTGTACTTGTAAAACGTAAGGTTAATGAAAGAACAAAACCGACACATTATTAAACCAACGTTTTTAGAATATTGCATTCAGATGACTTGCTTTAAAAAGATTCTTTCATTACTTTTGAAGTTCGATTGAAATATTTCATTCAAATCTCGCGTTCCAAATTGAAACGATAAAAAACAGCTATTATTTCAAACATTGTTCGCGTCCTTTGTTAAACTTCTTTACAAAGCTAAACTCCTTAATGGCACTTTATTAAGCACAGAACTGGGGTTTATTTAAAAATACGGGGCACAGTCAGTGCCGTCTCGTTCTATACAAGCTATGGTCGCATTTAATACGTTCGTCTTTTTATTGGAACTTCCCCTCTTGGAGAGCGCCATTCAAAGAGCCGTCCGTGTATATTAAAAAATATTTTGCTTGCAATTTTATTTGCTCGAGAAATTTTAATATTCGCAATGTGAGTCTTTATAAAATAAAATCACAGTCGCCTACCTCGCAAAGAGGCTATTCAGGTCTTGCGGCTCCCAGGGTTTTTCAACTGTCACTAAGAAGTGTTCGAGTATTTTCGAGGTTTTTACTTTTGAAATTTAGAAAATTAATTCTGGTACGAGCGTTGTTTTCGCTCATAGTGGAAAAGCTAATTAGCGCTTTAAAAGCATATAAAAAGAGATTTAACCTCGCGAAAGCTGTAGAAACTAAAATAAGTTGAGGAGCATATTTAAATCCCATCTCTCGGTTTTAATTGAAATTGAAACTTGAATTTCGTTACAGTTATTTCTGTTTTAATTACAAGGGGTGATGGAGGGAGGTTTTATTTTTAATTAATATTGTTGGAGTTGGTATCGAGGACGCGATTGTTTCGCGCCGCGTTCAAACTGCTTTTATCTTATTTCCGAACCGGAGCTTTTCTGTCAATTGGAAATTTTCAATTTATTAAATTGTTACTTACTGTGTCCACTGCAAATTGGTTCAGTTATTGTAACGTGGTTCATCACTTCATTTTCGTTACCCTTTTTCGTTAAACATTTGTTAAATGGGATTGTTTGTCTGACTCAGTTTTATTTTCTTCGAATTCAAATTGATTGATTCAGCTAGTGATTCGCAAAGCTGATTTGTCGTCCAGCATATCCGAAAGAAACTTATCAGCATGTGTTTCTTATAAACGATACACATTGATTACTGTACTATTTCCTGAATTTGTAAAAGCCAACACGTCGAAATATTTCAAGGTTTGTCGGTTATTGACATTAAAAAAAATCGATTTTTCGTCGGTTAAGGACGAAATAAATAACTTAGGTATTGTTTAATGTCGTGAGTATTAAAAAAATATTGTTAGCAATTTTGGTGGCGTCGCGTGACTTTCTATAGTTTTCCAAATGGTATAATGACGTCCATACAAAGCCGTCATAGTTAAGTGTATTTCCAGCGATAGCGGTCGAATGGATGACAACCATAATAATCTACTTTTTTTTTTTTTTGTTAGTGTACTATTTTGAAGAACTTCGAGTGCAGTGGTAGTTTACTGCTTGCTTGCTATGCATGTAGAGTATGTGATATAATGCAATGACTATATATTTTCTTTTCTACGAATTTTCTTTTTTACTACTAGATATATATTTTTGTATTATATATATATATAATATATATAAATATAATATATATAATAATATATATAATATATATAAAATTCTCGTGTCACAATGTTAGTTGCCATACTCCTCCGAAACGGTTTGACCGATTATTATAAAATTTTATGGGTATATTCGGTAGGCCTGAGAACTATTTTTCATACCCCTAAGTGATAAGGGTTGTCCACCCCAAACATATTTAATTAAATTTTTTGGATATTATTTTTATTTTTTATGATGTGGTATTCAAAAATACACACAACCCTTTAATCCCTTCCATCATCAACCCCCAATTTTTCACTACATTTTATTTGTATGGCAAAACGAAGTTTGCTGGGTCAGCTAGTATTTTTGTATATTTAGGGGTTTGTATCTTGTATGATTGAAGTTTTAGTATACTGCCTTCGTGGCACAGATATATCTTATGGTAATAAATGACAAACGAACAGAGAGGTACTTGATGGTAAATGGTCACCATAGCTCATGGACGTCTGTGACACTTAAGACATCGCCGTTGTATTGGTGGTCACGAAGTAAGCAGAAGATTGGCATTGGGGAGGGGTTTAAAACTCGTATAAACACTTTAAACACATTGAATGATTTAACATCTCGAACTATCTTGGGGCTTGTGTAAAACGACTATGGCTTTCAGTTACGCCCTAATATTGTATTGTATTGTGTTTATTAAAAGGGACATGTTGTTGCGTCGAGTTATTCTTATTCATGTAAGTAAATCGAGCATGATCGGTCAAATTAACAATACAATAAAACGTGTTGGCACAAAAGGCAGCGACGCGAACTAGTTGCACCATAAAACCTGTTGATATCATCAAGATCGCACGATAAACTTTATCTGATTCAAACGTCATTCGAAGCTCGACTGGATTTCAATTTAAGTGAGGGGCTCCGGCTTAAACCCCAATTTGAAAATACAACATTGACGTGCGCATTAAACCTTTTATCGTATAAGTACTTGTATATTTTGATACGATTCGTTTTGTATCATGAAATACATCGACTGTTGTTTGTTAAAGACTAAAGGAAGCCATGAAAGTAATTTAGTCGATTAAATTATCTGTGCAATGTTTCTGTTTCTTTTGTTACTCTGTGGTTTTTTATACTAGTTCTTAGTTGAAAGAATAACTACGTTTAATATGCTATCATTAGCTTTACTTTATAATAATAAAGGACTCTTACAACTTCAATTTGAGCTACTTACTACGGTGCGATGCCTGACAATTTGTACACCTGTCCAGATTTGATTACGATACAATATGCTTGTTTTTAGTTTAACTTATTGCCTATGTATATGTCAAGAGTTATCACTTGATTGGGCGGAGGAAAATATTGTGAGGGAAATTTGATTATTCATAAAGTTTTGAAAGACAAAGTATGCTAATTCGCCTTTAACTAGCGGTGGGCTGTCATCTAAACCTACTATGTAAGTTAGGGTTCTCGTGACTCGAGTCCAGCAATGATTACGGATTGTACTGATAATCATTGCAATAAGGGACCCCAAACCAAGAATGGGAAAACAATGGCTTGTTTAATCACACAATAAGACGCTTGTCTATAAAAATCGAATCTACAATTGCAATACAATTCTGTAAAATCCTTCGTTCTCCGCCATTACTCAAATCTTTGTCAGTTCTGTAAATAAAACCCGCTGTAAACTAAAAACTCCATTTATTTCATTCCAATAACTCTCCATAAACCACATTTATTGAAAACAATGTTTGGAACAAAAGAAATATTTTTCGCATACGCTCCGCTCGGTGAAACTGAAACAAAACAGTATAATCCACTCCCAATCCCGAAAAACAACAGAATACCAATGAAGTTAATGCACACACACAAACCATAACGTCCACAACCTGTGTGTCAATACTGTATGTTCGGTGGTTGTGTGTAAAACAACTGTTGCCATTTAAGAAGTTAGATAAAAATGTAGTATGCGTAATTAAAAACACCGTGTAGTTGTTTATTAATGACAATAAAACTAAATTCAGATAAAATGGTTTATGCCTGATTAAAAGCGCCATGTAGTAAGTACTTTATCAATAAAATAAATTATATAAATTTTAATAGCAATGGTTTATGCCTAACTAAAAACGCAATGTAGCACTTGATTAACGAAATAGTTAAAAACGCATATTGGGACAGATCTGTACAATTTGGCAAGAAACTGCCAGGGAGTATATTTTCCCACTCACAGATACAGAGAATACTTATGATATTTTGACACGAACATCATAATTATGACCTCTATTAGTATTAATAGTATTAATAAACCATCTCGGTGTGAGAGGAGACCCGAGCCACATTACATGTATACATACATTACAACCCATAATTGTCCCACTGCTGGGCTCAGGTCTCCTCTCACACAGTGAGGGTTTAAGGCCATAGTCCACCACGCTGGTCAAGTGCAGGTTGGCAGACTTCAGCCACTTTACAATGGGACAATTATGGGTTATTATGATGGAGACTTTATAAATTTAATTGTATCCATCTGATTTTTAAATTATGCGATTAACAGATAGTCTTAATGCTATCGATTTAAACCAACGGCAATCTATTATATAAAACAATCAATCTTAGTTAATAACGTGTAGTTTTTTGTTAAATAGCTAACAATTATTACGAGCACGCCATAATATCGCGGCAATTGGATTCTGTACATAACTATTGATATTTATCAATGTTACGTAATTTTTATCTCTGTTTTAAAATGATTTATACGTCTAAGAATTATAGATAATATACAATCAATAGGTACTATTCCTAAAATTCTAACGATGTTGAATGTTTATATTGAAAATTTGTTAAAAAAAAGGAGATAGATATTTTATCGATAAAGCAGTCATCTAATTAACGAATGAAGGAAGGAATAAATAGTTTACTATTACTATAGGTACTTCATCCGTTGCCTGGATACATTTAAGTATTTATATTTTAAAACTTTATTTACATCCCTAAATATCTTTAGTTCCCAAGCCGCCGTACCTTTGAACAATCATATCATAACCGTAATATTAACCTCAGTATCTTTAACTGTTTAAATTATTTCATAAAGTTTTTGAGCTGCCGACATCCCTTATTTCGTAATTCGAAGGGCATCCACTGCGCTAACATATTTTTTATAGTACGCTTCATAATAATTATCATATAATATTCATGATCGTTACCCAACCATATCTAAGCTATTCAAATTGCCCGATGTAAGTGAAACGTGGTGCAGATATAAATAATAATTAAGTAACACAATCACGGCCCGCCGCGGGCCGCTTCGGACCCTACTCAACACTGACACTCCCCAACTAATTAACTTTGTACAATTCGATTTCCAGCGCAACTGTTTCAATGTACCTTGTAACAGCCCTCCGGCCCGTTATCCCCTTGTAAGAAGGATTTTATTTTCGTTCACTTACTCTTAGAGCGTTTTCGAGACTTTGAAGTTGATTCGTTTGAAGTTCAAAGAACTCTAGAATCATTTAAATCAGGTTCTTAAATTTCAAATTGGAATGTTGAACTATCTTGTGATCGATAATTAATATCTAGGTATTACGTAAGATTTCTCTACGTCTATTCGGGTGGACCATTTAACAGTAATAGTCGCTGCAATAACATTTTGAATCACATCAAAGTTAAAAGTTTCAACAAATCTTTATGTTGAACTTCATTTGGCTCAGTTGTTAGATTTTTTCAGACTTTCCTGGCTAGCTTATAGCTCTTAATACGAACTTACGAACTCTCAATATTTTATTCAAGATGTCAGCACCGCTGCCAGTATTTCTTTGGCAACATTCCTTTTACAAGAGAAGCGAATATGCGGCAAAATCCAAGGGAATATGGAAATAAATTCCGCGCCAAATACGGTTATCATTGATAGTCGTGTAGACTGATCGCAAGGTGTTCGTTCAACAAAAGAATATTCGACATGTGATGAGTTTCACGATCAGATACGTGGTAGGAATTACCGATCCACCACCGCGATCTCTCAATTTGATAACAATTGGTGTCTCAAAAACTGGTTTTCAGAGCGTAATGGTTGATACATTAATCAGATTAAACCCGTATCCGCTATAAATTATGTGGTGCAAAAAATAATTAGGCTTGTTAAATGGATATAGCGTGTAACTAGCTGGAACATGTATGAAAGAGTATGATAAAAATACTTGGTAAAATTACAAGATATAAACTTCAAAGGGAATCTATTGGCATAGCTGAGGATAATAAGTTTTCGTTGAGTATAAAGAAAGACTATTTAGACAACTAAGTCTCTACAAAGAGTAATTATTGTATAATTATGAATATAAACATTTTAATTTTCTATTTTTGTACATTTCGATGCCCGGCTTAAGCATGAATTTTTTGGTTTGTATTAACATGTTAAACGGAACGAAGATTAAAGTTGTCATTAGACTTAATGCGTACCTACTTCAAAGAAAACAGTAGAGGCTCGCGGCAGGGAAAACCTACAGAAACCTTAATTATTATTAAAATTTCAGTTACAAAAAGCTTTCTTTTATTTTATTTCTTACTTCGTATCACGAAATTCATTTACATGTTAATTTTGCCCTCCAAATTTTGTAAGACCGTGGCGTGAGGTTTTGTTTCGTTTTCTCCAACTTTCATTTGTGTCACAAAAGCGTGTCCGTCCACGAACTCTATTCCGATATTATTGTTTGTCAACATTTAATAAATACTTTCTTGTTCCGAGAGAAACAACGACAAGTTAAACGCCCGAAAACAGATTGGACCGAGCATAGTGTTCATAAAATAAGTCCAATTTGCTCGAAGTTTGCTCTTGGCAAAGTTCTTTCCAGTCGTAATGTTGATGTGTTCTAGGCCATTAGCTGGCACGAACACTCTTTGTCGCCACTTATTCCGCATAGCAGAAAATTAATGTTCCGTCCCGAGAGGTGGTGTATAAACAAGATGGTGGGCCGCGCCGCCCTCGTATTTATTGCCGTTGGCACGGCGCGGCAACCATTCACCGCCATAAACGCGAACACTAAAACGTGCCATTTCCCTAAATTATTTTAATGATGTATATGCTCTCGGTTTAGAGGATTGTAATTCGGTTATAGTGTTGAAAATCGTTTCCCGTTCTCCGGCGGGCAGTCGGTCCCGAATGTCTGGAATATGTGGCTCTCTCGCTGTGTGGCCGCAATTTGTCGCGGTCGGCGGGCGCGGAGAATTATCGCGATATTGCGGCGATACCCGCGTGACTCAGGGGCTCAGGGGTCGGGCAGAGGAGACATTGTTTCGCGTCATTAACCATGTTGGTGTCGGTCTTCGCTGTCCTTTCGCGGCGCGAGACGCCGTTGACTGCAAATTAGTTCGTTCGACGTGCTACGAAATCTTGGACTCCCTGCTCATTACATTCCCGCTCGAGCACGCTTTGTTCCTGTCGGTTGTGAATTGATTTACTATCTATTGTTCCGTGACGCCGCCGCATCCGACTCCTATTATTATTTGCGTTGGGTTCTGTAGAGCTCTCCGAGCTTTTATTGAAATGTTAATTTGAATCGAAGCTTTTTTTCTGCCGTAGAGTGGTGCGTTTGGGCGAGATAATGCGGCAGCTGGCTCACCCCTCGTGTTTGCAGTCAACTAGCAAGCGAGCAATGAGACGCTCGTAACTTTGCGACCCCTCTGCCGCCATACAATGCCTTCCCTCTCGCACGACTCGTAATAGGGCCGCCAACTCTTCGAGAATACTCTATAAGAATTTTATTCCTAACATCAATCCTTAATACGTCCGGATTAATATATCTATTTTTTATCTTTATTTGTCTCGCGTCCGTCCTTTGGATATAGGAATGAAATTTGTGAATGTTGGGATACAGGACGAGGTTTTTATTATTACGGCTCAGTTGGTTCGTGACCCGGATTAATTTTTCAACAGGCAAGCACAAAAGGAATTCAACACAATGAAATTGTCGAACGAAGCATGATTGTGTAAAATTGGTGTAACATTTTTTCTTCCCAAACTAATTTTAGATAAGTTTCATTTCGCGAGAAAAAATGCCGATGTGATGATTGAATAGGTTTTTTTCATCGGTTAACAGCTGTGAACATGATCCTGTGCTTCCTCGACTGATTGTCATGTCGTTGACACTTCAATACTTTACATGCGTGACTTTTAAAATATATCCTCACATATCCAATTACGTTTAATTATTGTTTTGAATGGATGCTTTTAACTTGAACACTTCGTCCGTTTACAAATAGGACATTGTATACTCAGGGGACGTGGAAACCTACATTATAACGTGCGCCGACACTCAAAGGTTTTAATGGGGAGATGGCGTGTCGAAATATTAATATGTTTGCGGCTTAACCGTTCGTACTAACTCTGTACTGTCTTGTGTCGTCAGTGGGCGTAAGACGATCGCGCATTTGTCATCGGGCAAACAATGAACCGTTTATTTTATTTAAAATCGACGCGTGGGTATGTTTGTTCAGTAAAAAATGTATTCGATGTTAACGCATTAGCCAATTGTTAAATTAAACGGATGAACAGTGTGTTATTATCCAATCAATCATCTAATTGTATTGTGAAATCATCATAATGATAGTCTTAAAGCAATAATTATGAATACCTAAGTATTTATTCGATATTTGATTTCTTTTGGTCTATTCTTTCCTTATTCTTTTTATAAATTGAGTATAGATAAATAATGGATTGAGCAGTGATAGCCTAGCGTTTGAACGTCGGTCTCCCGAACGAGAGGTCGTGCGATCGATTCCGGCGCGCACCAATAATTTTCTAAATTATCTGCGTATTAGAAATTAATTGTTGCTTTTCGGTGAAGGAAAACATCGTGAGGAAACCTGCACAGCTGACATTCATAGTGTTCTCGAAGGTGTGTGAAGTTTACCAACCCGCACTTGGCCAGCGTGGTAGACTATGGTCTTAAACCCTCTCAGTGTGAGAGGAGACCCGAGCCCAGCAGAGGGACAATTATGGGTTGTGATGATGAAATAATGGATTACCAACATAACTATTTTTAATGTAAACGTGAGTCATCGAACTTTATGTACGAGTTTATTAATCACTCAAAGGTTTCAACGACTTCAGTAGTATTTTATTGACCAGAGTATGTGTTTATAGGACTTATTATTAAAAAGGAGTTGTTGTTTGTTCTTTGTTTGTTGAAATAATTGTTGTGTATTATTGTTTTTTAATTTTTACTCTACATCCTTTGCTATTGTAGACTAAACGCAATAACAATTGTTTTTTATGTGCATATATTTATTACGTTCCATCTTACAAAGATTTAAAATTTAAAACAAGCAAAAATGTAAAATAAACTAACATCTGGTTTAGTTACTCAACTATAAAGAGGTGTATATTTTAATTTAATACAAAAATAGTTCGAACAAAAAAGCTCTTTAATAACGACCAGAGAAAATAACATCTGTTTTATTTGCCTTGCAAAAAGTGTTTAACTAGCCGTAAACACGATTTACTTCGCTGAGTGCACTAATGTATCACGGCTAGCGAGTGTACTACATTAGTGATTATACAACAAATAACTATTATAAGGCAGACAGTTATTATTAATCATTCGTAAAAAAAAAAAATATTGAGAGTTTATTATACTTTTTTTTTTGGTAACGGGGGGGCTATCTGTAAGATACCTGACCCTTTCTGATGAGGTATCAGGTTATATAGGATTTTTACCCACTAAAACCCCCTCGGCATCCATCCGGCGAATAATTGGAGAAGCTCCGGGATCTAAACGTGAACGCACCGGTGGAGAGTTATACCTAATTGTACAAATTCGAAATGTTGCCAGTGACAGTTTAAAGTTGTTCCGTCATCTAGCACTCTATATGGTCTATAGTTTTTGATTTTAGTCTATGGTAGTGACATCTTACCTAGTCGCAAAAATCCATGATGGCTGAATGGTTTTATGTTTCTCTTCCGAGGTCTGTCTTGCTTTCGAATCCCGTACACATCATAAATTTTTAAAAGTTATGTTCGTATTAAAAATAACTAGTAGACCACCGAGCTTTGCTCGGGTTTTTTAATAATTTGTGTTTTTTGGAAATTATATTTAGATAAGA
>DWPQ01002555.1:0-10469 GCA_018251795.1 Perichares adela | reverse complement strand
CGCTGCAACTATTAGGAGCGAAGAAATAATGGAAAATGTGAAAAATGGCGAAACAACGTTGGCGGGGTCAGCTAGTTGACAATAAAATTGGCAAATGTGTTCTCACAGTATTAAGTTGCCTACTCACATTGCTTGATACTCGACAAAAAATATACACACAAAAAGTTATGTTTATAGTCGCCAGTATCCCAAGTGAATTGTCAAGTAATCCTCACCAATAGACGTACTACGAATAAATAAAAGAAGCATACACCGACTACGCAAAAACTACGTTTTACGTAGCTCAAGTCTACTCAATTATGTGCGTATGCACATAGTTAATTTTTAAAAGGTTATTCGCGTTCGTACACCAATGCGTACACTGTTCTCCATTCCATTCACTATCATTAATACTGGGTAGCACTTCGAATAAAAATTGCACATGTAAATATTTCAATTTACTTGCCGGATAAATTCTTCCCCAGTGTCTGGTTCCGCCAGCAGTTTTTCTCTTTCCGCTTCAGCATCTTTGCGCCTTTGTAGAGCGGCCTTGAGTCTACTTTCATTGTTATTATGTGTGGCATTATTAACAATAACATTATTAACTGCTTGTGGTTGGAATTGTGGCAAAGGATCCGTCACGACAGGCCTCATCAACAGTGCCCAAATATCGCAGGAATCTGCTACACATTGAACGGTTTCGCACAACGTAGATCGAAGGGTCCACACTTTAGCTATGCCTCGATTCTATGATTGATTGGTAATTGGGAATTTAATATAAGTTCAGCATTATTTAAAGTAAATAAATTTATCTACGAGTAGTTTCTTACTTTTAGACAACATATTTTTCTTGGTTCGACGTCAAAATGTTTCTAGTAATCTACTATATTCTTCTTTGGAGTCTACTCAACTTACAATGCTTAATACATAGAAAACAAATCTCAAATACTTAATAATACTTACGGATTGAGCTTTTAAATCTTCAAACTCTTTAGTACATTTTTCTAACTGAGCTAAAAGTGCTACACGCCGTATTTTTTCCATTTCTAATAATGGCCGAAGCTTTTGTATCCTCTGGAATATTTCTAATCGTTCTTGGTCTGACTTAGAGGCTTGCAACATAGCTTCTTTAACAGCTCGATTAATTGCAGCCAGTTCAGCTTCATCTTTAAATTGTTATTTTTTAAATCTCGTCTTAGAAATATTATGAAGTGTCGACCTAACAATTGAAAATAAGTAACTTACGTTCACGCTTTTCTTTGAGCTTATTTTCGATATTTTGTTCTTCCAATTTAATTTTTTCAATGGTAGTCCCCACGGAGTCATCCATCAGTTTCGATTTAATTAATATATATAACAGAAAAAATGTTGTACAATTATAATTTGAAAAAAATTAAATGTTAACTTGAGTTCAAATTTTAAAATTTCCTTATCTTGAAACTACGAAATTGTAGCAGCAATAATTACTATATTTTGATTTGAGTGAGAGTAGTTTGAAACTTCGATACCTTTACGCCCTTTCGGATTATAATTGCCGCGAAATAATGTTCCATTCCATCAAAAAAAATCATCAAAATGGGAAAAAACCACAGACTAGTTATTATGGGCAACCCAAACCATTCAATCCTACGTCTAATATGAAATGTTCAATATATTTTTACCATAAATGTTAGTAATAACAATAACAAAACCATTTATTTAAAAAAACTGACCGTAATGTAACAATTTCAATCATCTGGGCTTATTTTATTTTTGCTAATTCATTGGATACGGGTTACACAGGCAGTAATCTTTGTTATATTCGTTTGTCATATTAAGAAATAAAATAAACTATATCCAGAAGAAAAGGATTCCAAAAAATTATATAAATATTTTTAAAAAATCTTTGAATTTCATGGACTAGCGTAAAACGGAACTGTTTATATTTAATATCCGTTTCCCGGGATATTTAAAACAACTGTAGAGCTTAGAATCAAAATCAATAATTATTTAACTGTAAATAAGTAATTTATAATTTCTTTTTAACGTCTGTTTAAAATAAATGGAAAAACCCGATGCTAACGGTTTCGTGAATATTACATGGCCGAGCAAAAGCGTTCCTCATGGCGGTATTTTTCATACAAGGGTTGTGCAACCATCGTCAACAGATCGAGAATTTTTAAAGGTGCTGTTGGAGGAGTCGAAGCTTACTATAGCTCAGCGTCAAAAGTCTGGCCTTGTTCTAAGAGAATACCCGAAGAAAAAAGATGTACAGACCTGTGAAACGCCGACAATTCGTCCGCGAACTTCACGCCGGCGTTCCTTATCTGCCATACGACAATCGGGGATTTTAGAAATGGATGGGTCAGTAAGTCAAGCATTACAGGCATACAGGTCACTGTCTCTTTTAATTGAGACGGCGTATTTCACATCTATTCCAGTACGAAAAGGAAGAGATTATAGCCAGCCACAGCTGCGAGTTATTGTAAGATGTTCCACGCACTCCGACATGGTTTAAATTGCTATCCATTGATAAACAATATCGCACAAGCACAAATAACATTAGTAGTGATTTTTTATGCGACCCAATACAAATGTATTCGATATGAAAGTGTGTAATACTCTTTGTTTACAGATATAGGCCACTAAAACGAGGTGAAGATCGCGAATTACTTAAGGAGAGACTGGCAAATTCCATGGCATACGGTGCCGGGGATGAGGAGCAGAAACCCCCACCGGCCCCACGCACCGCTAAACCTGCCCCAAAGCTTCCCACCAATAAAGATAAATGGAACGACTGTAAGTTTTATCTTACATATTTATACAATAATTTTAAAGATTTACCGTTAGCAAACCCAGTAGCAGTTCACAATCTCTCCACCAATCTAATATGCTGAAGGTCTCGAGGTGGCCTAAGAAAATTTAACATTTATATTCAATGACAGGTCCTAACTATGCAAAAATAAAAAAAACTTCATGATTTTCCAAATAATATATTTATTGAATGAATTACATAGATTATTATGTATTTTGAGATATACACAAAAACTATTATATAATATTAGACAGACACAGGATTATAATATATCATTAATAGACACACATGAGCTACTTTTAAATTTGATAAACATTATTATTCATTTATGAAACTACATTAAAGGAACAACACTGCATTATTTTACTAAAAAAAACAATGGCAGTATTGATTTCCATTGAGTCTTTCACACCCTTGCACCCTTTCATAGAATGACAGGAAACTCTGATGAAACAGTTTTAAGTTCTATAGAAGAAAAATTTTGCATTAAAAAAAATATCATGCAATCCATTGTGGATATAGTATTTAAACACAGACGCCCATAAGGAAAACCAATAATTAAAAAACTAACATATCTGCCTTATCACTTTCTCAGTGGTAACTCAAATTCGAGAGCGTGCTGAATGGCTTGCCGAAATGGAAGAGCTAGGAGAAGCTGGGCCTCATCGAGAGATGGTCAAAGATCAAATAGCCAGCCGCCTAAGAGCACTTGATGCCTTGGGTATAGATAGTGAATGCTCATCAGCTCGCTCCAGCAAGTCAGGGTTCAGTGTTCTAGACTATCATCCTAAAACTGACAGATCTAATGGGATTGCTAAAACTGGTAAGTTTATTACATATATTATCTACTAATGACATTTATTATGCTTAAATAATGAGTAGGTATAATATTTTATTATGATTATTATATTTATTATTAAAACTACTTAAATACTTTAATTCAATGTTGATGGTGTACAGTATGGCAATCAAGGATATTGAATCAATTGATTCATTGAATTCAATTGGATATTGCTCACTATCAACTCAATTACTTAATGATGGTAAGGTTTCGTAACATAGTGACTTGTAATACTCTTATAATACTTCACGTAAACCATGGTTATCAGGGTCAATATAATAGTTTTTCAGATCAATCTTATTTATTGATGGAGAAAATTATCAAGATATTATGATTTTTTTTTCTATTTTGCTTGTGGCGTTAGCGCAGTCACGCTCAGCCAATGCCATAGGAGAAACAAGATGTGAAGTTGTATTTTAGAAAATGACGATAGTCATAATAGCTTTGACTGTAGATAACAATAATAATAGTTATATAAATTAGTGGTATTCCTAATAAATGCATATTGATTTATTTACAGCAGTCTCAAATAATTCACCTACTACAAAAAAAAGTATTGTTAAAAAACACGACAAGGAGGAAAATGTTATGACATACAATAAGTTATCACCATTGCAGTATTCACCTAGACGCAGAGTGTAACTGCGAGTGCAGCGGCTATCATACTTATTTATTGTAATGTTTTCTATAATTTATGGCAAATTAACAGTTTTATCTTCTGTTCGTGGTTTTTTTGATGATGGCTCTCCATCAGGATTGCTGTCTTCGACATTATCTCCAAAAGTATCTTCGGGGGCACTTGTTTTGATATCAAACTTCTCCTTAAAATATTTTCGGATAGGCATTTTCAACTTAAAATTAGGATCATCAGCCAGGTGCATATTTGGACCTTCCTTAAGGTATACAACAGTATTATATTCAGTAAAATGATAGTCTTCTTCTAAATACCCTTCAATCAATAAATAAACAATTACATCTTCGCCTAAATTCCTTGATATTTCAGGTTCTGAACCTTTGTGTCTTAGATTTACAGGACCCTTCAGGTACCATGCATCAAGTAATTTTTGAGCCGTTAATTTAATTTGTTGTTTTATAGCTTCTTGAAGAATACTAGCCAATGTTCTACAATGTTCCTCGAGATTCAATTCTCTAGTAGTAATAGTGCCTTCGTTGTTGCAGACATCACACATCTTTTCACAATCTTCCTTGCCCCAGGTCTCATCAAAATATGTAGCTATTATTTGTCTCCTGCACTTTTTCCCATTAATACAGTATTTTATCATGCCATATAAATGTTCTTTGCTGTTCACCGATGAAAAAACGAGTGCGCTAATTTTAAAAATATCTTGCATTCTATACAAAGTAACACATTCCGCTCTTAAGCCATCCCTTCCAGCTCTTCCACTTTCTTGATAATAGTTCTCCATAGATTTGCTAATAGTGTGATGAATTACAAATCTTACATCTGGTTTATCAATACCCATTCCAAAAGCCACAGTGGCAACAATGGCCTGGTAATATCCCTCGTACCATTTTGTGTGCACATTACTCCTTGTGGATGCTTCCAAATTTGCATGGTAACATCCTACTTTTATACCTCGGTTACGCAACTCCTTTGCGATTTCTTCAGAATCTTTTACACTGAAAGTATATATTATACCACTCTTACCCTGATATCTATATTTTAGTAAGCTTTCAAGAATATCCACACATTCTTTCTGTGAAGTTGGTTTTTCAAGTATTTGATAAAACAAATTTGGTCGGTTGAAAGTGGTTCTAATGACTATACAGCCAGCGATATCAAGTATTTTCTGTGCATCAATTACCACATGTGATGAGGCTGTTGCTGTTAAACCAAGAATTGGAACATTTTTAAATGTGTTCTTGAGTATACCTAAAAATTTATAATCTGGTCGAAAGTCATGTCCCCATTGAGAACAACAGTGAACCTCATCGATGGCTATTCTCTGTAATCTTCCATTTTCATAGCACTTCTGTAAGGTTGCCATGAATCTTTTACTCTTAGCAAGCCTCTCAGGTGTCACATAAAGTAACTTTATCTGCGAGTTTTCATCTTTCAGAATGTTTAGTGCTGCATTTGTTTCTTCTCTAGTGTTAGAACTAGACATGAGCATTGCTGATACATTTTTATCAGTCAAGGACTTGACTTGGTCCTCCATGAGGGACAATAGAGGTGATATGACAAGAGTAAAACCTGGTTTAACCAAGGCTGGCAGTTGATAACACAAACTTTTACCTGCACCTGTTGGCATTATTACTATAACATCTTGTCCTGATAAAGTGCAGTTAATTGTGTTGAACTGCATAGGTCTGAAGGAGTCTATCTTAAACACATCTTTCAATGTTCTTTGAACATCATCATTCCAGTCATAATTAGTTGCAGACCAATCTTTGCGGGTTATACTAGCCGCTTTTATTCTGGAGATATCTTTTAATAAATAGTCTTTCTTTTCGTACAAGTCTCGTTCACGTATTTTCCATTTTACTATCTCAGAACGTACTTTCTTCAGCTCCTCCTCTACTTTTTTTACTTTACTTTCCAGTTCTTCAATAGTCGTCATTGTATGTTGTGTATAAGGGTATGAACACTTGATAAAAAAATAGTTTCATACGTTTTATCAAGAAAAAATCAAGCCTACGCAGAGTAGGATTTATGGTAACATTACTGAATGTGATACAGAGTTCTTCGATTTCTATGCTTACTTCTCCTTCAATGTTTAACTGAAAATAAAGTAATTTCAAATTTATGCTATTCTAGTCAAAAGGCTTTGACAGCTTCTCTTTAAATCAATAAATTACTGTCACTGCGAAATTGCGTCAGTTGAAGTGAGGAGAACGACCACAGCTTACTTATTTAAAATAGCGTGCTATTTCGAGATTTCAAAAAATTCGTTTGTTGAAATTGATAGATGTCTATTATGGGATTATGTAGATTCAATATCAATGTTGTACTTTAAATATTTTGTGCATTATCATAGTTGTAATAGTACCGAAATCAGAGTATGGTTACTAAACATTTTAGCTGCAACGGGTACTCACGATCACTTATAAAACTGAGGTCTGAGCCCATGCGGCTGGGTCGAAATATCGGCATAAAATACAAAAATCGTGAGTTCCCGTTGCAGCTAAAAGGTTTAGTGTCAGCGATGATTTAAGTTCGTTAAAATTCATTTATTAAAATCGTCTGGTTACTAATATACGACGTAATGGACCCGCCAACTTATCTCCATGTATCTAGCGTGCATTCGAGATTTTGTTTTACAACAAAAATACCTCAGTGAGTGAGCCGTCCATTCATTTGGGCACAAATAAGTTCTGACACTTTCGTTAGCCAATAGCGTGGTGAAATACACCTTATGCTTCCTTAATTAAAAGACGACACCCGTGCCGCCCAGTGGGCAGTAGGCTTGTCAAAGGTGAAAGTGAAGTTAGAATGAAAATAAATAAATAACAATAACAATAATCATAAAAGA
Source organism: Perichares adela (assembly GCA_018251795.1). Taxonomy (NCBI): domain Eukaryota; kingdom Metazoa; phylum Arthropoda; class Insecta; order Lepidoptera; family Hesperiidae; genus Perichares; species Perichares adela. The sequence continues at coordinate 3,361 of DWPQ01002555.1, read as the reverse complement.
TTTAAAACAATCCTCCTTACAATAGGCTAATGGGCAATAATAATTGTATTGTTCTTGTTCAAATTACGTCGGGGTCACCAATGTTAATAATGTCTAAGTACTTGTTAATCAAAATACTCTAATATTTATGCAAGGTGGTAGATGGAGTATAAAATAATAATATATCGATTTCGGCACACACGTTTATTCCCATATGACATTTATTCGTGTCAAGGGCTGGCAGCAGTCTAGACTCTAGAGACTAATGACCAAACACTCTTGGTGCCTGCAATGTTTTTGTGTCCCTCCCTACATTACAATAGGAAGGGAAAGATAAGTAAAGATCCCAATGCAACATCCAGATCATAATTAATATTGCATCTTAGAATAATAATCTACTCGATTATAATCCTGACTGAAATTGTTCTTATCAACTTACATATTTATTTTATTTCAAATCAGAAATACTTATATCTCTTAGAGTAAGTGTGAACTTTGGAAGACAACGTAATCATATTATCATATCGCTGACCACACAAGCAAATAAGGAAGCTATTCATTACAACCAATAAGCGGTAACCTAATACTCTTGATGCTCATTCTTTTTAAATAATTTGAAGACGGCTAGCCATGTTGGTCAAATATTTTGTTCTTTTACTCATGTAAGTTGACAAATATAAATTCCGTATTATAATTAAAATTAATAAGATTCCCGCCCACTTAAGTAACAATTTTTTTATTGTTTTAATTTAGTGTAATTCAGATATACTCTCAAGAGCACAAAGCCGTACTTATATTGGCTAGAGGAGGGTCAAAAGGTATACGCTTAAAGAATCTCCAAATCGTAGGTGGTTTTACGTTACTTGCTCGTGCAATTCTTGTTGCTAAGCGGGCTGGATTAAATGACGTCACTGTTTCTACTGATCATCCTTTATTGGCCCTGGAGGCGATAAAATGTAAGTATGCCATAACTGTACGAAGAATATACTATATTGGCTTATTTTTATTCTTCTTTAACGATTGATTTCATTGCCATAAGATGGAGCGGCTGTTTTTCAGCGTAGCCGAGTCACTGCCACCGATTTTGCGCCGTCAATCTGGGGCGTCTCGGAATTTTTAAGTCATAGAAGTGATATAAGTATATTAGTTCTGTTACAAGCCACGTCCCCTTTTATTCAAGCAGAACATTTACGTAAAGCTTTACAAAAATTTGACGCACCGATCCCTTATGACTGTATTTTTTCCGCAACTCGGTAAGTAGAATATTATTGTTTTAAATAAATGTTTGTTACACCGGAACTAACAAACTAGTTTTACACCTAATGCAGATACACACTATGTATCTGAATTAGCCGTTTTGCGCGAGAATGTAATTTTCGTTCTAAAATACTCTATTTTCCACTAGTTCTTTCAAACTTCGATGGTATACTAAACACGGACAACTTTACCCCTTGAATTTCAAATCTGATCAACGTCCTCGTAGACAAGACTGGACTGGAGAACTTTTAGAAACTGGAGCTTTTTACATTACCAGGAGGCTTCTTTTGTTAGAGGAAAAGCTGCAAAATGACAAGTGAGTATTATTGAGTGAGTAGTAAGAAACGGAATGTATCTTTATCAGTAATCATGTTGATTTGACAACTGTCAGCAGTCAATAATAACAATTTGTCAAAGTCAAAAGTTTTTGATTCGAAGTTCAAAAGAAGCACGGTTTCTGAACGTGGCAAACTTTTCCAATTTCCACTTCCACATACATCTTTTTCATTCTCGTGTTCGTCCGTACATTAAAATGTGATTAAAATGTAGATTTTTAGAAAATTTCCATAGTTGTGTTACGTAAATGAAGATGACAGTTATAAATGTAATTATAAATATTCCAGTTGCACTGTATGGGAGGTGACTGCAGCTGAAAGCTTAGAAATAGACACATATCACGACCTCGAAGTTGCGAATGTTTTACTTATAAGTAACTTGGTTTAGGGCTAAACTTTTTTCTGGGTCATAATCTCCGTAACAACCGCGGTGAGTTTTTGTCTTATTTATTTATTGCGAACTAAATGTGAGCTTTCCTTAAAATCATTTATATTTAAAATATGATTATACAGTCTTGAAAGTATTAACTACCATTGCTTAATAATTATAAAAATGGTTTTTACATATTTTTGAAATGTTTGAGTAATTTTTCAAACACCTGTCTGATAATTGTACTGACACATTCATTTGTTTGTTTAAGTTGTGTTTGTTTATTTAGACATTATTATATCTAGTACATTAAGGTATGAAAGACAGACCTAATGCTAAAATCATTATCTACTACTCTACCCTTAGTTGTAACAGATAGTGGCTATGACTAGTAGTAGTAAAACTACATACAACAGTGCTAAATCTGTTATTCTTTTTTAATTTTAATGTAAAGCTTTGCCATCAATATGATGTTTGTTATCAATATCATCAAATGTCTGGAATCCAAAACTTTTTTTTTTTATTTCTGTCATGCAAAATAACAAGAGATTTATATTATGTTCAGCATATTTGTATCTTATACATTACATCACTAAGAATATTTTATGTCCTGGCAAATGGCAAAATAATGATGTAGTCCAAAGATGAAGTGTATAGAGCATGACAATAAATAATACATAAGCAATAGTAAACAGGTTTTGTAAAGTGAGATGTGTAGATTAGCTGCTTCACTATCATTTTACAACTTTCAGCTTTTTAAACATGACTACAAATACAGAAGTAACATTTGAGGATTTGGAAGCTACTGATGTAATAAGCGTTGAGCTTGTGCCGGAGAGGAAAGGCCTCATACTGAAACACTGTGAATATTATGTGAGCTCACGAAGACATGGTACCACTGTCACTAGGCGATACAATGAGTTTGTTCAGCTTTATGATGTTCTATATGCCAAATATCCATACCGGTAAGTAATACTGTATTTACATTATTAATTAAATTTATAATTATGCGATGTTCATTTTGTGATCTGCCTGTGACTATTTTGTACTAGCTACTATTGCATGCTGTGCATAACGTTATATTAAGCTGCTGTCTAAATAGTTCAATAAATATTCCTACTTCAAGTCTAAAGCGCTTAGATATTTCATGTTAAACTTGTGTATGGGTTAAATCTTTGCTGTTTTTTTTTTCATTTACACCGTTACCTGACAATTAGGAACTTAAAGGAATGATTTATCCATTTTGGCATAGTTGTTTGGAAATTATGCGTGTTATAAAATTTCAATGATATTTTTTTATTTATATATGTAAACACCGTAGTGCAGTGGTGCTTGTATCAGAGGAGAGATCCATATTCACGTAAATAACGCGATAATAAAGTAATATTAAAGATGGCGGCGAACAGAACCGTAGTTCAAC
>DWPQ01002554.1:0-10469 GCA_018251795.1 Perichares adela | reverse complement strand
GGGTTAACGTCTACAAGACGCTAACTATGATATTACCCCTTGACAAGCTAGCAAAACCTAGGGGTTTGAAGGTCTGACTCCTGCACGGATGGCCCGGCATCGAATCTTCCACGCACCTCTCGTTTTTCAATCTTATGTCTGCATGTATATATCATATCTTATCCGTCTACTGCTACGTTCGAGTTTCGTTTCCCATTAAGAGGGCGAAGACTATAGGCCCCAAGCTGGCGAAGTGCAGATGGGCATACTTCACACACCCTCAAAAATGATTTGTTAGATTAGACGGTATAAATGAATTGTCATTTGCTTCTGCCACGCAAATTATTGTCAGAAAACTTGCATACAGAGATGTCTCCATAATACTTTTGAAAGTGTGTAGAATTGTTCTTAAACCCTCTTGATGTAAGAGACCCAAGTTGATGACCGGAGACCGATTGGCCGGACAAGACCTAGTAAAACGAATTATGTTCAGCTGAAGACAGGTAATTGGCGGCTATGCTAAGGGAACAAAGTGGTAAGACGAGATAGAAATTCCGTCATTGCCTCAAGGAACATTAATTTGGTCGGATGGGGAGGTTACGTGGTTGTGAATAAATGTGAAAAGGTTTTACTAAGATGCACTTTGCCATCGTTGCCTATATGCCACTTACAAGGCAGGATTCACTTACAAGTAAAAAATAAAGAGAAGAATGCAAGCCTCTTTATGCCTTACTGTCGTTAACTTTATTGAGTACAGCAGTGGCGACGCGAGGGTGACATAGCTTTAAATAGATCAGCAGTACCAGCTGAGGTTGTTTAGATGTCCATGTCTTCGTAAACCACAACACTAGCAACAATTTATTAACATCCAACCTCATTTTGAATACTGTCGCAGTTGACACATGACAGTCGTGAAATGTTTATACGTTGGGTTGCGTATAATAGCCGGTGATAAACAGATTAACGATTTCTTTCTGAGCCAATTCGCTGTACTGACGCCACTAGTGTTGGCAACATGATCACCACTTACCGTCAGGTGATACCTGCTCGTGTCTACACTAATAGGTATTATAAAGAGTAAACATTTGTTTTTGTATGTGTTTGTAATGTTTTTACATAAAAACTACTGGGCCGATTTGGTATGGAGATATTCTAGAGCCTGAGAAAGGACATAGGCTATTTTAACGATAAAAGGGCTGTAGAAGGTTGAAATAAGGGATGAAAGTTGGTATGAAAATTACTATCCTAGATTTTTTTATCTTATTCCTGCTCTCGGAAAAGGTTTACTGACACTGATTTCCACGCCGCCGAAGCCGCGGACATAGCTAGTTGGGGAATAAAAGTGAAGAAAGAAAAAACAAGTGTATGTGCATTTTAAAAATTTTATTGGTGATTTCGAGTAATAAAATAAACTATACACTTGCTACGTGAGCCGTAAGGCACACTCCTCACTACGGTAGCGGCTGTGGGGACTCACTACATATAACTGGATGCGACTGCACCGGAACGTCTTGTAGACGCCGAGAACGAACTCAGTTGACTGGCAACATGTTTGTGACCAAATAAAATAAAAAAACTATATAAAATACAATTAAATGCCGGACAAAAAGATAGCAATACATTATACTCGTTCTTAACATAAAATTAAATAAACATTTCTATGAATATTATTTTTTCTGCAGCTTTCCAAGGCTCTCGAGTCTGAGAGCCTCGGTCGAAAATTCTAGATTATAAGATTCACTAAATACATTAAGAATAATACATACTAATTGATATAAACTTATAAAATTGTCATACATTTGATTGTAATACGATACGACCCTGCATATAAAATGACGTCACAACTTGCAAAAATTAAATCAGTCAGTGTTGTTCTTACTATTGTTTACAAACTTAAGAAGCTACATCAAACATTTTTTTTTTATATAATAAATAATAAATATATTGTGAAGTATTACAACTATCAAACTGTGCCGCAATTAATAACGCACAATCATTTGGATAATACATACAATCTTCTTTATCTGTATAAGCAAAACCACAGACTAAAGCAAATAAAAACCATGATAATAAAGTTCATTCCTTTAAAAAATCTACAATCGCAATTTCAGTCCCCCACAGCGAAGGCCCACAGTCTGTCGTCCAAAAGACGCACACGAGAAACCAAACGAACACAATCATTTTCATATAACTTGGAAGCGCTTCAACCGTCGTTGAGTTTTATTTTCTAAGGCGTAAGAGTCAATTTTGTACATATATTGCTTATTAATTTAGTAACTATGTATTTTGCCAAGCACCAGTAATACGAGTTGAATGCGAACGCCATGACACTGAACAGTGTCATCGACACGTCCTTCCAATTTGATATTTATCAGGATATGATGTAGATACACACGTGAGATTCATTCCCCTTAAAAAATACAACTCTTACAACATAACCGCGTCCAGTACAAATCTTACATTACGTCTTTAATAAACGACCTAATCCTAAATGGACATGATAATCGAACATCTTATAAACACACTTCACACCTACCTCATAAGGTTCAGATTCGGTTGGCCAGCTCGGCTAATACATTACGTTCACAAAACTATTATATCTCGACTACATTTGTTACATAAATCATTTACGAACTCTTCATATACAAAAATAAATCAAACCCGATTTTAAATACACACTTAAATGACATAAAAATAAATTACAAGCGAAATAAGAAATTAAGTAAACGAGGGTACTTTTGGACGGAAAATAAAAATATAAGCAGTACAAGGAATTAATGTACTAAATAAGTCACAATATAAAACCTAAACTGAAATATCAGTTTGAACAAAATTGATAAGAGATTCACTTTCGTAAATATATAAATAGTACGAAAGTGGGCCTTAATCTAAGTATACAGGTACACTGATATAGCAAATGAAATCGTTAGGTACGCAGTAAGTGTATTGTGAGTACCCTTTTGTATACATGACATACACACTGCAGTGACATAAGTTAACGATAAGGTGGTTCGTAAGAACATTTGTAAAAATGTCAGTTTAAAACGATTTCACCGCACATACAATGTGTTAAATCATACACATACAAATATATTATGTGTTCTAATGTTAAATTACTTTGTGTCAAGTTATTGATAACAAAAAATATACTGGTATCAAAAACATCTAAATAAAAGACAAAAATGTCTAACGGCCGGTTCATACAAATTATTTAAATAAAAATGCGTATATATAAAATTATCACTTTGTCAGATCTTTAACGGTTACTTATACAACTGTGCGAACAGTACGTGACGGTTTATATGAGTGTGGTACTAATTATGAAATTGATGTGTTTGTATAGTTATCGCCAAATGCCTAATACGGTCTGAAGTTGTCATTCGACGCACTAATTCCCTATAATTTTTCGTGTTGCGCCGACACAGACACTTACTTCAGAGTGTACTATAAATTTGGCAGCAATTAAATTTATATGGGTATTTTATCAATGAAATGTGCTCACTGGTGAGTACTGTACTATAAATATTTTAATAGCGCGATAGTCTTGACAGAAAGTATTTTGACAACCTCCTCGTTATATTTAAACTGTCTTGCCGTAAAAATGTATATTATGTTGACAATGACATTCGCAAACGTCAAAATATATAGAGTGACATATGTCATCGACGTGTCATTTATGTAATTGTTATAACATTTTTACATTAAGTCGTCATCGCCTATCATGATCTATCGAAGCTTTAAAACCTCCCGTATTAAAGGTGGCAAAATTGTCTAATGTCCTATTTTGGGTACTTAACAATAATCCTAATCCAAAAAAAATACAGAGAACTCTTAGAACTAGGAAATTTTTAAATGTTGTTCGATAAAGCAGTTTTAAAACTTCGCAGTCAAACAAACATCAATGCAATTTCTTTTCTTCCTGATCTATCATGGAAAGCATTAGATTATTTTATTATAATTATTTGCCATAATCCTTTAGTATATTATTATACTAACTGTCACTGGTGTGGTGTGAGGAAGCTACACTTTCTGTCAAAGCTACCCACTCAACGGAAAACATGACCGACTTTTAATAGTACACATGACACGATGAGTGATTATGTGAAATATAATAGAAATAACGTTGCAGCCAAATGGCACCTTACGGGAGAAGTCGGTTAGAGCAAATGAGATCACCACGATATTATATCTGGTGAGAACAATATTAAGATATAAGCTTTAATTTAAGCTTATTTATAATCAGGTTAAATTAGGGAGCCGTCGGGTGGTATGAGCGGTAGTTCTGCGCATTAAAAAATATTTGCATTATGCACACGACTTTTATTTTAAAACTGATGAATAGTAACTTTATACCATACTGTATTATCGAGTTTATTATATTTTGAAACGATACACTGCATCTGTTTCAATGAACACTATCGATTTAAGTCGCACGGCTCAGAACATTAATATAAAAGTGGAATGAAAATTGTTATCAAACAGTCAAAATATAAAACGAACAGATGTGGAGACTCCCTTCAATTTAAATTAATTAATTTTGCAAAACAGCGACAGCACCTACAATACATAATTGGATCAAATTGATACAGAATGATGATATGAAATTTATTTAAGTACTATACATAGTTGCGTATAACATAACATCAATTAGACCAAACATCTCTGTCGTAGACATCGTCCGCTGAGAGACGCCATCCAACTACACACCGTACTCTACACCTACTAAGTATAACTACGTTTCGTAAGGCAATCATCGTGTGAGTTATTATTATAAATTAGTTTATTGCTTCTGTAAAAGCTCTCGGTTGTGTAGCCGCGCTTTACATGCGTCGACTAAACGACGCCGAACAAAGCGAACGTATACATAACGTGTTGTACTATCGCGTTCCGTCGACATATAAAAATATATGATATATGGTACATCCTAGGGTAAGTAGGTACTCTTGTACGTAACTTGTTTACTTAACACGACACGTTAACTACTAAAGCGTTCCCGACGTGGCACGCACGGTTGTATGGTCAAGGGGCAACGGGCGGCTTTATATCGAGGAACGAATAATCGTTGGGAAGATTTTTAAGAGGGAGCGTCGCTTTCTAGCCTCAAGCGGACAGCCTGAATAGCACAGCGGGTGTATCATACCCAGCCCGACTGACTTATGTGGTGAGTACCATGTCCGGCGGTACAGCTGTAAAGGCTAATGGATGGATGGATTGAATATATTATTTATGGAGTATTATTTATTTACTTTATCGCTCAGGGTAGTTGAGTGCAGTTTAAATTATTAGTGACACTAAAGCACGCGGCCTCTTCGGTGTGACTCAGTACCAATATACTGCTTAAACTATATACGATATACCGTAAATTTCGGTACTCACTCAAAATGTACTATTAAAATGTGCAAGCAAACATCCTTGTTCCATCAGGTTTTCAAATAAGAAAACTTGAATTCAGAACAACATTGTGTCAAGTACGAACTCTATTGAATCATTATGTAAGTGCACACGCAAAATAATTTTCTTTTCGTTTCTAACTAGGTATGCTTAACGTGTCTGTTTATGTTTCTATATTTATTTGTCTATGTTTGCATGTGATGTCTGCTCGTCAGTATAATTTTAAGATGCTCCTCATGCACATCTGTGCGTGAATGTTATGTGTCAGTGTGTGTGTTTGTGTGTGTGTGTGTTTGTGTGTGTCAGTGTGTGCGTGTGTGCGTGTGCGTGTGTGTCAGTGTGTGCGTGCGTGTATGTCAGTGGGTCAGTGTGTGCGCACTATATGAAGAACTCCCTGCGCTTGGTGACCCGGGGGCCGGTGGCGGCCGCCAGCGCAGCCGCGTCCGGGTCGGCGGCTCCGTCCGCCCCGCGCTCCTCCTGCACATGGACACACCATCAAGAGCTCTGTACAACTGATTGGGCATTAAACATGTAAAAGTTACTTTGTTTAAATAGTTCCCATACCTGTGTTAAGTACTCGCCCTTGTGCCGCGAGAGGGTGCGCACGAGCACTATCGCCACCACGATCAGGAGTAAGAAGATGAACGCCAGCACCGCTGTCGACAAACGAAACGTTTAGGGCGTGTCCTCTTGACCTACGAGTGTTGCAACAGGTTGCTACAGTGCAAATTTGAACAGACAGTGAGGAACTCAAGAGAGTAAAGCACTCTGACTACTGTTATACCTCTGCCATGTTACAATAATAGTCAAGAGCAATTCAAATTCAAAATGTACCCTCCGTAGCATGGAAACGCTACCAGTTCTTGTCAACAGGAGCAAGTTCCAGGAGCAAGTTTATTACATTTTTGTATTTAATTTTAATACCTCAATTAGCAGATCAAATTATTGTAGTTAAGATTGAATAAATGTTTGTTATCTTACTTCCGAGTATGGCCTCGTCGGTCCGATGGAAGTCCATCTCGGACTGCAGATCCACGTCGGGCGGCGGCCTGGTCTCCACCGGCTCCGGCGGGTGGGTCACGGGTTCCACTCCACAGAAGTCCTCGTGAAGTATACCTACGTCAACAAATATCATAACAACATTACAACGGTTCATTTGACCCTTGAAACGCCAACATGAAAAATACTTATCATCTCACATAAGAAACATGTACAAATCAATATAATTCCGTTTCGTTCATCCATTACCAAACGTATTTTATGTAGATGAAATGATAATTACAAGATTATTTAAGAGTAAGAAAAAATAACTCAAGAATGTGCGCGTACTGAAGCTTTCTATTTAAATCTCCAAGTGTATTGACCAGCGCGCAGGCTACGTTCATTACGGACAACGTCGGCTTCTAATGGTAAAATAATTTTTCAAATCGGTTCAGTAGCATCGGAGCCTATTCAATACAAATAAACAAACAATCGAATCTTTCTTCTTTATAATATCAGTGTAGATAGTAAGGGAGCCAGAATACTGCTTGCGAGTGCCAAGAAATAAAAAGAGAGAAGACGAGGGACTCAAGACTCCTTGTGTTTGTTCAATACGAACAACAAAGAGAGATGGTTTTGTGTGTGTGTGTGACCTCCGAGGCTCCTGACGTTGGGTGGCGGGTCCTGCTGGAACAGCAGCTTGAGCGGGTAGATGTCGTCGAACTCGACGCGGCTGACGCAGCCCACGAACCCCTCGCTCATGGACTCGTTCCGTCCGATGTACATGTACTGGATGTTGTTGAACTGCGCGTCGGCCGAGTCCTTTATATTGAAGTGGTACTCCTGCGTCTCGTAGTTGTCCGCCTGCGACACGACACAAACAGTTTGTTTATGCTGGCTTACCTTGTGGCTCCTCGCCGTACACATTGGAGCATATGCATGATTTTTTTTATATCTTAAACTGGCTGACCCTGCAATGATCCGATTTTTTGTCAAATAAATTATAACTAACTACCTATTTTAAACCCCATGAGGTAATGACATTTAATAAAATACAAAACACTTTGATCAATTTTGTTTAAAGAATCAATGTTGGTCTATTCTGAGCGAATAAGGGTTTTTTTTCAATGTGTGAAGTTATTTTGAAAATATTTATTATTCTATTTCCAGACTTATAGGAAGAGTGTACTGAACAACAATAAAAAAAACTGGTTATCGAATCTCACCTGAAGCACCATGGTGGCGCCACTGTTCTTCCTGGATAGCTTTATGTCATGGTACTGTCCCAGCCCGAAGTATTTCCCCTGGAAGACGATCTCCTGCCTCTCGAAGCCGAAGTCAAAAACGACACGCAAACTACCTGCAATTGTGAAGGTATGATGCTTTCATAATTGGCCAGTCAGAACATCTTGTGCTCAATAGACTCTTGTACATCAAATACAATTCATTATGTTAGGGCATTGACATTGATTAAAAGTAGGACTGTCATCCGGACTTTTCCGGATGTCCTTATTCTTGGGTTAACTTTCAGTTTATTGTCATGACAATTTAGATAACAATATGGTAATGAAATTGATACAACACTAATTGAACCTAATCATTAAAAAAGAAACTAAAAAACACGCTTTTTTTCATAGCATATTCTAAAGCCCTTTCATTTGATACCCAATTGTACTTTGTTCAAAACTATGTACGACGCCATTTTGTTGAGGCGGCCATTTTGGAAATATTAATAATAACAATTTTAAATAATTTAATTGAAAAATTTCAGCTCAATCGGTCAAAGTATTCTAATTAAAAATCGCGTTTCAAAATTCCGTTACATACATACAACCCAAGTTAATTTAATCGTATTAAAAACTGCAAATAACTAAAGCTTCTTACCAGAATTGGAGACCATGATGGTGAGGTACTCCCCGGAGATGTTGGAGTAGAAGCCGAGCAGGAACCCCTTGGGGTTGGTGGTGGTGAACCCGACGCGGATCTTCTCGTTGATGGTGGAGCGCCATGAGCCGAGGAAGTCGTACTTCACCAGCGAGTTCGGTCGGAGGTTCACGCCGATTTCTGTCAAACGATACACAAGATACAAAATAACGTTATTATATCGAGAGCGAATTTCAACTAGCTTTAACTTGCGCTTTTCATGACGTTGTTATAAAAATCATTTACACAAATAATTTCAATCAAAAACAAACAAACGAAAGGCTATGAAACGTTGCCTACCACAAAAATTAATCTTTAATTTATTTAAAAATAGCAAATTATCATTTCGTGTCATCTCATGTTGATCGGCCCATTGTAGGCAAGATTGCGATTTAAGGATTACGGCATAAAATCGATGTCAATGCAATGTACATTCTCATTAAATTTAGATTATTTAAGAGCATACTGACCATCAGCGCATATGGGTCCCTTGAAAGCAGTCCAGCGGCAGTCGCAGGAGTACGAGTCGTACCCCTCGAGGCACGTGCCGTTGTTGAGGCAGGGCGAGGACAGACATTTGCCTACGCACCCTTCAGACACACCGTATAGACCTGTAGACACATTGGAGTTCAAGTTGGTCCTTCGAGCCGGACATGCTCATCTACATCTGATGTATAGTTAAATACCAAAGCTACAATTCTATGGATATCGTATGATTGCTATCGTACATTTATTTCCTTATCTGTCCTACATAATGTATGACATTATCGTAACTTTGCCATAGACGCAGCTAAACAAGAAGAAAAATTACGTACAAGTTAATGGTAACCCTCGAGTTCGCCTTGCTTACTTGGCTACTTCACATTTATATTACATTCTTGCTGGCAGTAAAGTAATATCCTGTTGACTACACAAGTAATCGAATGATGTATGATGTTATTTTAGGCGAAAACGTCGGGATGAAATAACGTTAACATACAAAACGCAGTTTAGTACAAAGACAGCTACCTCGTTTCGCATAGGACCTGAGGTCGATGGAGACCCCGTTGAGCAGCAGCGCCCGCATGCAGCCCACGAAGCCGTCCTTCCTGTCGAGCGAGGCGCCCAGCACGAGCCCGGTCGTCAGGTGCAACGCGCGCACCGGCTCCTTCGCCGTCCGGATCTCGTTCTTCAGCGCTCCATCTACAACCACTCGCGCTTCTTTCCTATTGTAAAATGCAAGTATGTAGGTAGATACATTTACAAAAAATACATTAACTGATGCACTCTAATATTTACACGACAAGGAAAAACAATTATGCATCATATACGCTATTTACGCTGTTATATGGGCAGAGGTAGCCTAGTGTTATAAACGTTGGTCTTCCGAGCTGGAGGTCGTGGGATCGAGCCCGGCACGCACCAATCATTTTGTAAGTCATGTACGTATTAGAAATAAACTATCACTTGGTTCGATGAAAGAAAACATTGTGAGGAAACCTGCACACCTGAGAGTTCTCCATCCTCCTCCTCGAAGGTGTGTGAAGTCTGCTAACCCTCACATGGCCAGCGTGGTGGACTATGGTCTTAAATCATAGCAGTGTGGGAGGAAGACCCAATCCAGCAGTGGGACAATTGTAGGTTGACATGTATGTATGTATGTATTTAGGCCTTTCAAATTAATTGAAAATAAGCCAGACGATGGGGTGTAGTGACCTGTTCCTCTCGACGGAGACGGAGTGCCAGCGGTCGTCAGCGAGCCGACTGCTGGTCTCCACGGAGACGCCGAGCGGCGTGTCGCCCACCGCCAGCTGCAGCTGCAGCTGATCGCCGCCGATCAGCGACAGCTTGATGTAGTCCTGGGGGCCCTACACACACAACATACTCATGTTGTTTGTTCAATATCACTTCCACTTGCATGTATGATAAAAAAATATTTACAGGGTGTAAGGTAAATGCTCTACAAAATAAAGAATGCTATTATCAGTACGAGACTAATAATAGAGTGAGAGAAAAAAAATCCAGTCTCAATAAAAAAAACTTGCTTTCAAATTTTTTTACCTACGCGCGGCGCTCGTCCTAGTAAGTAAATATTTTAACTGTGACCTTTATAAGTTACCGAAATTTTAAAATTGAAAAATTAAAGACCTAAGGTTTTTTTTCATCAATATCGATCAGTACTATTTCCTGGCTTCGTTTTCGGGCGTAGTTGCCCT